>CAMAOD020000276.1:0-23650 GCA_945859595.2 Megachile willughbiella
CCTATTATTATTATCGTAATAACTATTATTTTTATCCTTATTACTATTTTTATTATCGTAATTACTCTTATTTTCATCCTTATTTCTATTATTATTATCATTATAACTATTATTTTCAGCCTTATTCCTATTTTTGTTATGTAATGACTCTTATTTTTATCCTTATTACTATTATTATTATCGTTATAACTATTATTTTCATACTTATTCCTATTTTTATTATCGTAATAACTCTTATTTTTATCCTGATTTCTATTATTATTATCATTATACCTATTATTTTCAGCCTTATTCCTATTTTAATTATGTAATAACTCTTATTTTTATCCTTATTAGTATTATTATTATCGTAATAACTCTAATTTTCATCCTTATTACTACTATTATTATCGTAATATCTCTTATTTGTATCCTCATTTCTATTATTATTATCATTATAACTATTATTTTCAACCTTATTCCTATTTTTATCCTTATTACTATTATTATTATCGTAATAGCTCTTATTTTTATTCTTATTACTATTATTAATATCGTAATAACTCTTATTTTCATCCTTATTTCTATTATTATTATCGTTATAACTATTATTTTTATCCTTATTTCTATTATTAATATCGTAATAACTCTTATTTTTATCCTTATTTCTATTATTATTATCATTATAACTATTATTTTCAGCGTTATTCCTATTTTTATCCTTATTACTATTATTATTATCGTAATAACTCCTATTATTATCCTTATTACTATTAATATTATCGTAATAACTATTATTTGTATCCTTATTGCTGTTATTATTATCATTATAACTATTATTTTCAGCCTTATTCCTATTTTTATCCTTATTACTATTATTATTATCGTAATAACTCTTATTTTTATCCTTATTACTATTATTAATATCGTAATAACTCTTATTTTTATCCTTATTTCTATTATTATTATCATTATAACTATTATTTTCAGCCTTATTCCTATTTTTGTTATGTAATGACTCTTATTTTTATCCTTATTACTATTATTATTATCGTTATAACTATTATTTTCAGACTTATTCCTATTTTTATTATCGTAATAACTCTTATTTTTATCCTTATTTCTATTATTATTATCATTATAACTATTATTTTCAGCCTTATTTCAATTATTATTATCACTATAACTATTATTTTCAGACTTATTCCTATTATTATTATCGTAATAACTCTTATTTTTATCCTTATTACTATTTTTATTATCGTAATAACTCTTATTTTCATCCTTATTTCTATTATTATTATCATTATAACTATTATTTTCAGCCTTATTCCTATTTTTGTTATGTAATGACTCTTATTTTTATCCTTATTACTATTATTATTATCGTTATAACTATTATTTTCAGACTTATTCCTATTTTTATTATCGTAATAACTCTTATTTTTATCCTTATTTCTATTATTATTATCATTATAACTATTATTTTCAGCCTTATTCCTATTTTTATCCTTATTACTATTATTATTATCGTAATAGCTCTTATTTTTATCCTTATTACTATTATTAATATCGTAATAACTCTTATTTTCATCCTTATTTCTATTATTATTATCACTATAACTATTATTTTCAGACTTATTCCTATTATTATTATCGTAATAACTATTATTTTTATCCTTATTACTATTTTTATTATCGTAATAACTCTTATTTTCATCCTTATTTCTATTATTATTATCATTATAACTATTATTTTCAGCCTTATTCCTATTTTTGTTATGTAATGACTCTTATTTTTATCCTTATTACTATTATTATTATCGTTATAACTATTATTTTCAGACTTATTCCTATTTTTATTATCGTAATAACTCTTATTTTTATCCTTATTTCTATTATTATTATCATTATAACTATTATTTTCAGCCTTATTCCTATTTTTGTTATGTAATGACTCTTATTTTTATCCTTATTACTATTATTATTATCGTTATAACTATTATTTTCAGACTTATTCCTATTTTTATTATCGTAATAACTCTTATTTTTATCCTGATTTCTATTATTATTATCATTATGCCTATTATTTTCAGCCTTATTCCTATTTTTATTATGTAATAACTCTTATTTTTAACCTTATTACTATTATTATTATCGTAATAACTCTAATTTGTATCCTTATTACTATTATTATTATCGTAATAACTCTTATTTATATCCTTATTTCTATTATTATTATCATTATAACTATTATTTTCAGCCTTATTCCTATTTTTATCCTTATTACTATTATTATTATCGTAATAACTCTTATTTTTATCCTTATTTCTATTATTAATATCGTAATAACTCTTATTTTCATCCTTATTTCTATTATTATTATCACTATAACTATTATTTTCAGTCTTATTCCTATTTTTATCCTTATTACTATTGTTATTATCGTAATAACTCTTATTTTTATCCTTATTACTATTATTATTGTATAATAACTCTTATTTTTATCCTTATTACTATTATTATTATCGTAATAACTCTTATTTTTATCCTTATTTCTATTATTATTATCATTATAACTATTATTTTCAGCCTTATTCCTATTTTTGTTATGTAATGGCTCTTATTTTTATCCTTATTACTATTATTATTATCGTTATCACTATTATTTTCAGACTTATTCCTATTTTTATTATCGTAATAACTCTTATTTTTATCCTTATTTCTATTATTATTATCATTATAACTATTATTTTCAGCCTTATTCCTATTTTTGTTATGTAATAACTCTTATTTTTATCCTTATTACTATTATTATTATCGTAATAACTCTAATTTTTATCCTTATTACTACTATTATTATCGTAATAACTCTTATTTTTATCCTTATTTCTATTATTAATATCGTAATAACTCTTATTTTCATCCTTATTTCTATTATTATTATCACTATAACTATTATTTTCAGTCTTATTCCTATTTTTATCCTTATTACTATTGTTATTATCGTAATAACTCTTATTTTTATCCTTATGACTATTATTATTGTGTAATAACTCTTATTTTTATCCTTATTACTATTATTATTATCGTAATAACTCTAATTTTTATCCTTATTACTATTATTATTATCGTAATAACTCTTATTTTTATCCTTAGTACTATTATTATTATCGTAATAACTCTTATTTTTATCCTTAGTACTATTATTATTATCGTAATAACTCTTATTTTTATCCTTAGTACTATTTTTATTATCGTAATAACTCTTATTTTCATCCTTATTTCTATTATTATTATCATTATAACTATTATTTTCAGCCTTATTCCTATTTTTGTTATGTAATGACTCTTATTTTTATCCTTATTACTATTATTATTATCGTAATAGCTCTTATTTTTATCCTTATTACTATTATTATTATCGTTATAACTATTATTTTCAGACTTATTCCTATTTTTATTATCGTAATAACTCTTATTTTTATCCTTATTACTATTATTATTATCGTTATAACTATTATTTACAGACTTAATCCTATTTTTATTATCGTAATAACTCTTATTTTTATCCTTATTTCTATTATTAATATCGTAATAACTCTTATTTTTATCCTTATTTCTATTATTATTATCATTATAACTATTATTTTCAGCCTTATTCCTATTTTTATCGTTATTACTATTATTATTATCTTAATAACTCTTATTTTTATCCTTATTACTATTATTATTATCGTAATAACTCTTATTTTTATCCTTATTTCTATTATTATTATCATTATAACTATTATTTTCAACCTTATTCCTATTTTTATCCTTATTACTATTATTATTATCGTAATAACTCTTATTTTTATCCTTATTTCTATTATTATTATCATTATAACTATTATTTTCAGCCTTATTCCTATTTTTATCCTTATTACTATTATTATTATCGTAATAGCTCTTATTTTTATCCTTATTACTATTATTAATATCGTAATAACTCTTATTTTCATCCTTATTTCTATTATTATTATCACTATAACTATTATTTTCAGACTTATTCCTATTATTATTATCGTAATAACTATTATTTTTATCCTTATTACTATTTTTATTATCGTAATTACTCTTATTTTCATCCTTATTTCTATTATTATTATCATTATAACTATTATTTTCAGCCTTATTCCTATTTTTGTTATGTAATGACTCTTATTTTTATCCTTATTACTATTATTATTATCGTTATAACTATTATTTTCATACTTATTCCTATTTTTATTATCGTAATAACTCTTATTTTTATCCTGATTTCTATTATTATTATCATTATACCTATTATTTTCAGCCTTATTCCTATTTTAATTATGTAATAACTCTTATTTTTATCCTTATTAGTATTATTATTATCGTAATAACTCTAATTTTCATCCTTATTACTACTATTATTATCGTAATATCTCTTATTTGTATCCTTATTTCTATTATTATTATCATTATAACTATTATTTTCAACCTTATTCCTATTTTTATCCTTATTACTATTATTATTATCGTAATAGCTCTTATTTTTATTCTTATTACTATTATTAATATCGTAATAACTCTTATTTTCATCCTTATTTCTATTATTATTATCGTTATAACTATTATTTTTATCCTTATTTCTATTATTAATATCGTAATAACTCTTATTTTTATCCTTATTTCTATTATTATTATCATTATAACTATTATTTTCAGCGTTATTCCTATTTTTATCCTTATTACTATTATTATTATCGTAATAACTCCTATTATTATCCTTATTACTATTAATATTATCGTAATAACTATTATTTGTATCCTTATTGCTGTTATTATTATCATTATAACTATTATTTTCAGCCTTATTCCTATTTTTATCCTTATTACTATTATTATTATCGTAATAACTCTTATTTTTATCCTTATTACTATTATTAATATCGTAATAACTCTTATTTTTATCCTTATTTCTATTATTATTATCATTATAACTATTATTTTCAGCCTTATTCCTATTTTTGTTATGTAATGACTCTTATTTTTATCCTTATTACTATTATTATTATCGTTATAACTATTATTTTCAGACTTATTCCTATTTTTATTATCGTAATAACTCTTATTTTTATCCTTATTTCTATTATTATTATCATTATAACTATTATTTTCAGCCTTATTTCAATTATTATTATCACTATAACTATTATTTTCAGACTTATTCCTATTATTATTATCGTAATAACTCTTATTTTTATCCTTATTACTATTTTTATTATCGTAATAACTCTTATTTTCATCCTTATTTCTATTATTATTATCATTATAACTATTATTTTCAGCCTTATTCCTATTTTTGTTATGTAATGACTCTTATTTTTATCCTTATTACTATTATTATTATCGTTATAACTATTATTTTCAGACTTATTCCTATTTTTATTATCGTAATAACTCTTATTTTTATCCTTATTTCTATTATTATTATCATTATAACTATTATTTTCAGCCTTATTCCTATTTTTATCCTTATTACTATTATTATTATCGTAATAGCTCTTATTTTTATCCTTATTACTATTATTAATATCGTAATAACTCTTATTTTCATCCTTATTTCTATTATTATTATCACTATAACTATTATTTTCAGACTTATTCCTATTATTATTATCGTAATAACTATTATTTTTATCCTTATTACTATTTTTATTATCGTAATAACTCTTATTTTCATCCTTATTTCTATTATTATTATCATTATAACTATTATTTTCAGCCTTATTCCTATTTTTGTTATGTAATGACTCTTATTTTTATCCTTATTACTATTATTATTATCGTTATAAACTATTATTTTCAGACTTATTCCTATTTTTATTATCGTAATAACTCTTATTTTTATCCTTATTTCTATTATTATTATCATTATAACTATTATTTTCAGCCTTATTCCTATTTTTGTTATGTAATGACTCTTATTTTTATCCTTATTACTATTATTATTATCGTTATAACTATTATTTTCAGACTTATTCCTATTTTTATTATCGTAATAACTCTTATTTTTATCCTGATTTCTATTATTATTATCATTATGCCTATTATTTTCAGCCTTATTCCTATTTTTATTATGTAATAACTCTTATTTTTAACCTTATTACTATTATTATTATCGTAATAACTCTAATTTGTATCCTTATTACTATTATTATTATCGTAATAACTCTTATTTATATCCTTATTTCTATTATTATTATCATTATAACTATTATTTTCAGCCTTATTCCTATTTTTATCCTTATTACTATTATTATTATCGTAATAACTCTTATTTTTATCCTTATTTCTATTATTAATATCGTAATAACTCTTATTTTCATCCTTATTTCTATTATTATTATCACTATAACTATTATTTTCAGTCTTATTCCTATTTTTATCCTTATTACTATTGTTATTATCGTAATAACTCTTATTTTTATCCTTATTACTATTATTATTGTATAATAACTCTTATTTTTATCCTTATTACTATTATTATTATCGTAATAACTCTTATTTTTATCCTTATTTCTATTATTATTATCATTATAACTATTATTTTCAGCCTTATTCCTATTTTTGTTATGTAATGGCTCTTATTTTTATCCTTATTACTATTATTATTATCGTTATCACTATTATTTTCAGACTTATTCCTATTTTTATTATCGTAATAACTCTTATTTTTATCCCGATTTCTATTATTATTATCATTATACCTATTATTTTCAGCCTTATTCCTATTTTTATTATGTAATAACTCTTATTTTTATCCTTATTACTATTATTATTATCGTTGTAACTGATGTTTACAGCCTTATTCCTATTTTTATTATCGTAATAAATCTCATTTTTATCCTTGTTACTATTATTATTTACGTAATATCTGTTATTTTTATCCTTATTACTATTATTATTATCGTAATAACTCTTATTTTTATCCTGATTACTATTATTAATATCGTAATAACTCTTATTTTTATCCTTATTTCTATTATTATTATTATCATTATAACTATTATTTTCAGCCTTACTCCTATTTTTGTTATGTAATGACTCTTATTTTTATCCTTATTACTATTATTATTATCGTAATAACTCTTATTTTTATCCTTATTTCTATTATTATTATCATTATAACTATTATTTTCAACCTTATTCCTATTTTTATCCTTATTACTATTATTATTATCGTAATAACTCTTATTTTTATCCTTATTACTATTTTTATTATCGTAATAACTCTTATTTTCATCCTTATTTCTATTATTATTATCATTATAACTATTATTTTCAGACTTATTCCTATTTTTATTATCGTAATAACTCTTATTTTTATCCTGATTTCTATTATTATTATCATTATACCTATTATTTTCAGCCTTATTCCTATTTTTATTATGTAATAACTCTTATTTTTATCCTTATTACTATTATTATTATCGTAATAACTCTAATTTTTATCCTTATTACTACTATTATTATCGTAATAACTCTTATTTTTATCCTTATTTCTATTATTAATATCGTAATAACTCTTATTTTCATCCTTATTTCTATTATTATTATCACTATAACTATTATTTTCAGCCTTATTCCTATTTTTATCCTTATTACTATTGTTATTATCGTAATAACTCTTATTTTTATCCTTATTACTATTATTATTGTGTAATAACTCTTATTTTTATCCTTATTACTATTATTATTATCGTAATAACTCTAATTTTTATCCTTAGTACTCTTATTATTATCGTAATAACTCTTATTTTTATCCTTAGTACTATTATTATTATCGTAATAACTCTTATTTTTATCCTTAGTACTATTTTTATTATCGTAATAACTCTTATTTTCATCCTTATTTCTATTATTATTATCATTATAACTATTATTTTCAGCCTTATTCCTATTTTTGTTATGTAATGACTCTTATTTTTATCCTTATTACTATTATTATTATCGTTATAACTATTATTTTCAGACTTATTCCTATTTTTATTATCGTAATAACTCTTATTTTTATCCTTATTTCTATTATTATTATCATTATAACTATTATTTTCAGCCTTATTCCTATTTTTGTTATGTAATGACTCTTATTTTTATCCTTATTACTATTATTATTATCGTTATAACTATTATTTTAAGACTTATTCCTATTTTTATTATCGTAATAACTCTTATTTTTATCCTGATTTCTATTATTATTATCATTATGCCTATTATTTTCAGCCTTATTCCTATTTTTATTATGTAATAACTCTTATTTTTAACCTTATTACTATTATTATTATCGTAATAACTCTAATTTGTATCCTTATTACTATTATTATTATCGTAATAACTCTTATTTATATCCTTATTTCTATTATTATTATCATTATAACTATTATTTTCAGCCTTATTCCTATTTTTATCCTTATTACTATTATTATTATCGAAATAACTCTTATTTTTATCCTTATTTCTATTATTAATATCGTAATAACTCTTATTTGAATCGTTATTTCTATTATTATTATCATTATAACTATTATTTTCAACCTTATTCCTATTTTTATCCTTATTACTATTATTATTATCGTAATAGCTCTTATTTTTATCCTTATTACTATTATTAATATCGTAATAACTCTTATTTTCATCCTTATTTCTATTATTATTATCATTATAACTATTATTTTCAGACTTATTCCTATTATTATTATCGTAATAACTCTTATATTTATCCTTATTACTATTTTTATTATCGTAATAACTCTTATTTTCATCCTTATTTCTATTATTATTATCATTATAACTATTATTTTCAGCCTTATTCCTATTTTTGTTATGTAATGACTCTTATTTTTATCCTTATTACTATTATTATTATCGTTATAACTATTATTTTCAGACTTATTCCTATTTTTATTATCGTAATAACTCTTATTTTTATCCTGATTTCTATTATTATTATCATTATACCTATTATTTTCAGCCTTATTCCTATTTTTATTATGTAATAACTCTTATTTTTATCCTTATTACTATTATTATTATCGTAATAACTCTAATTTTTATCCTTATTACTACTATTATTATCGTAATAACTCTTATTTTTATCCTTATTTCTATTATTAATATCGTAATAACTCTTATTTTCATCCTTATTTCTATTATTATTATCACTATAACTATTATTTTCAGTCTTATTCCTATTTTTATCCTTATTACTATTGTTATTATCGTAATAACTCTTATTTTTATCCTTATTACTATTATTATTGTGTAATAACTCTTATTTTTATCCTTATTACTATTATTATTATCGTAATAACTCTAATTTTTATCCTTATTACTATTATTATTATCGTAATAACTCTTATTTTTATCCTTAGTACTATTATTATTATCGTAATAACTCTTATTTTTATCCTTAGTACTATTATTATTATCGTAATAACTCTTATTTTTATCCTTAGTACTATTTTTATTATCGTAATAACTCTTATTTTCATCCTTATTTCTATTATTATTATCATTATAACTATTATTTTCAGCCTTATTCCTATTTTTGTTATGTAATGACTCTTATTTTTATCCTTATTACTATTATTATTATCGTTATAACTATTATTTTCAGACTTATTCCTATTTTTATTATCGTAATAACTCTTATTTTTATCCTTATTTCTATTATTATTATCATTATAACTATTATTTTCAGCCTTATTCCTATTTTTGTTATGTAATGACTCTTATTTTTATCCTTATTACTATTATTATTATCGTTATAACTATTATTTTCAGACTTATTCCTATTTTTATTATCGTAATAACTCTTATTTTTATCCTGATTTCTATTATTATTATCATTATGCCTATTATTTTCAGCCTTATTCCTATTTTTATTATGTAATAACTCTTATTTTTAACCTTATTACTATTATTATTATCGTAATAACTCTAATTTGTATCCTTATTACTATTATTATTATCGTAATAACTCTTATTTATATCCTTATTTCTATTATTATTATCATTATAACTATTATTTTCAGCCTTATTCCTATTTTTATCCTTATTACTATTATTATTATCGTAATAACTCTTATTTTTATCCTGATTTCTATTATTATTATCATTATGCCTATTATTTTCAGCCTTATTCCTATTTTTATTATCGTAATAACTCTTATTTTTATCCTTATTACTATTATTATTATCGTAATAACTCTTATTTTTATCCTTATTACTATTATTAATATCGTAATAACTCTTGTTTTTATCCTTATTTCTATTATTATTATCATTATAACTATTATTTTCAACCTTATTCCTATTTTTATCCTTATTACTATTATTATTATCGTAATAGCTCTTATTTTTATTCTTATTACTATTATTAATATCGTAATAACTCTTATTTTCATCCTTATTTCTATTATTATTATCGTAATAACTCTTATTATTATCCTTATTACTATTATTATTATTGTAATAACTATTATTTGTATCCTTATTTCTATTATTATTATCATTATAACTATTATTTTCAGCCTTATTCCTATTTCTATCCTTATTACTATTATTATTATCGTAATAACTCTTATTTTTATCCTTATTACTATTATTAATATCGTAATAACTCTTATTTTTATCCTTATTTCTATTATTATTATCATTATAACTATTATTTTCAGCCTTACTCCTATTTTTGTTATGTAATGACTCTTATTTTTATCCTTATTACTATTTTTATTATCGTAATAACTCTTATTTTCATCCTTATTTCTATTATTATTATCATTATAACTATTATTTTCAGCCTTATTCCTATTTTTGTTATGTAATGACTCTTATTTTTATCCTTATTACTATTATTATTATCGTTATAACTATTATTTACAGTCTTATTCCTATTTTTATTATCGTAATAACTCTTACTTTTATCCTTATTTCTATTATTATTATCATTATACCTATTATTTTCAGCCTTATTCCTATTTTTATTTAGTAATAACTCTTATTTTTATCCTTATTACTATTATTATTATCGTAACAACTCTAATTTTCATCCTTATTACTACTATTATTATCGTAAAAACTCTTATTTGTATCCTTATTTCTATTATTATTATCATTATAACTATTATTTTCAACCTTATTCCTATTTTTATCCTTATTACTATTATTATTATCGTAATAGCTCTTATTTTTATCCTTATTACTATTATTATTATCGTAATAACTCTTATTTTTATCCTTATTTCCATTATTATTATCATTATAACTATTATTTTCAACCTTATTACTATTATTATTATCGTAATAACTCTTATTTTTATCCTTATTACTATTTTTATTATCGTAATAACACTTATTTTCATCCTTATTTCTATTATTATTATCATTATAACTATTATTTTCAGCCTTATTCCTATTTTTGTTATGTAATGACTCTTATTTTTATCCTTATTACTATTATTATTATCGTTATAACTATTATTTACAGACTTAATCCTATTTTTATTATCGTAATAACTCTTATTTTTATCCTTATTTCTATTATTAATATCGTAATAACTCTTATTTTTATCCTTATTTCTATTATTATTATCATTATAACTATTATTTTCAGCCTTATTCCTATTTTTATCCTTATTACTATTATTATTATCTTAATAACTCTTATTTTTATCCTTATTACTATTATTATTATCGTAATAACTCTTATTTTTATCCTTATTTCTATTATTATTATCATTATAACTATTATTTTCAACCTTATTCCTATTTTTATCCTTATTACTATTATTATTATCGTAATAACTCTTATTTTTATCCTTATTACTATTTTTATTATCGTAATAACTCTTATTTTCATCCTTATTTCTATTATTATTATCATTATAACTATTATTTTCAGCCTTATTCCTATTTTTGTTATGTAATGACTCTTATTTTTATCCTTATTACTATTATTATTATCGTTATAACTATTATTTTCATACTTATTCCTATTTTAATTATGTAATAACTCTTATTTTTATCCTTATTACTATTATTATTATCGTAATAACTCTAATTTTCATCCTTATTACTACTATTATTATCGTAATAACTCTTATTTGTATCCTTATTTCTATTATTATTATCATTATAACTATTATTTTCAACCTTATTCCTATTTTTATCCTTATTACTATTATTATTATCGTAATAGCTCTTATTTTTATTCTTATTACTATTATTAATATCGTAATAACTCTTATTTTCATCCTTATTTCTATTATTATTATCGTTATAACTATTATTTTTATCCTTATTTCTATTATTAATATCGTAATAACTCTTATTTTTTTCCTTATTTCTATTATTATTATCATTATAACTATTATTTTCAGCGTTATTCCTATTTTTATCCTTATTACTATTATTATTATCGTAATAACTCCTATTATTATCCTTATTACTATTAATATTATCGTAATAACTATTATTTGTATCCTTATTGCTGTTATTATTATCATTATAACTATTATTTTCAGCCTTATTCCTATTTTTATCCTTATTACTATTATTATTATCGTAATAACTCTTATTTTTATCCTTATTACTATTATTAATATCGTAATAACTCTTATTTTTATCCTTATTTCTATTATTATTATCATTATAACTATTATTTTCAGCCTTATTCCTATTTTTGTTATGTAATGACTCTTATTTTTATCCTTATTACTATTATTATTATCGTTATAACTATTATTTTCAGACTTATTCCTATTTTTATTATCGTAATAACTCTTATTTTTATCCTTATTTCTATTATTATTATCATTATAACTATTATTTTCAGCCTTATTTCTATTATTATTATCACTATAACTATTATTTTCAGACTTATTCCTATTATTATTATCGTAATAACTCTTATTTTTATCCTTATTACTATTTTTATTATCGTAATAACTCTTATTTTCATCCTTATTTCTATTATTATTATCATTATAACTATTATTTTCAGCCTTATTCCTATTTTTGTTATGTAATGACTCTTATTTTTATCCTTATTACTATTATTATTATCGTTATAACTATTATTTTCAGACTTATTCCTATTTTTATTATCGTAATAACTCTTATTTTTATCCTTATTTCTATTATTATTATCATTATAACTATTATTTTCAGCCTTATTTCTATTATTATTATCACTATAACTATTATTTTCAGACTTATTCCTATTATTATTATCGTAATAACTCTTATTTTTATCCTTATTACTATTTTTATTATCGTAATAACTCTTATTTTCATCCTTATTTCTATTATTATTATCATTATAACTATTATTTTCAGCCTTATTCCTATTTTTGTTATGTAATGACTCTTATTTTTATCCTTATTACTATTATTATTATCGTTATAACTATTATTTTCAGACTTATTCCTATTTTTATTATCGTAATAACTCTTATTTTTATCCTTATTTCTATTATTATTATCATTATAACTATTATTTTCAGCCTTATTCCTATTTTTATCCTTATTACTATTATTATTATCGTAATAGCTCTTATTTTTATCCTTATTACTATTATTAATATCGTAATAACTCTTATTTTCATCCTTATTTCTATTATTATTATCACTATAACTATTATTTTCAGACTTATTCCTATTATTATTATCGTAATAACTATTATTTTTATCCTTATTACTATTTTTATTATCGTAATAACTCTTATTTTCATCCTTATTTCTATTATTATTATCATTATAACTATTATTTTCAGCCTTATTCCTATTTTTGTTATGTAATGACTCTTATTTTTATCCTTATTACTATTATTATTATCGTTATAACTATTATTTTCAGACTTATTCCTATTTTTATTATCGTAATAACTCTTATTTTTATCCTTATTTCTATTATTATTATCATTATAACTATTATTTTCAGCCTTATTCCTATTTTTGTTATGTAATGACTCTTATTTTTATCCTTATTACTATTATTATTATCGTTATAACTATTATTTTCAGACTTATTCCTATTTTTATTATCGTAATAACTCTTATTTTTATCCTGATTTCTATTATTATTATCATTATGCCTATTATTTTCAGCCTTATTCCTATTTTTATTATGTAATAACTCTTATTTTTAACCTTATTACTATTATTATTATCGTAATAACTCTAATTTGTATCCTTATTACTATTATTATTATCGTAATAACTCTTATTTATATCCTTATTTCTATTATTATTATCATTATAACTATTATTTTCAGCCTTATTCCTATTTTTATCCTTATTACTATTATTATTATCGTAATAACTCTTATTTTTATCCTTATTTCTATTATTAATATCGTAATAACTCTTATTTGAATCGTTATTTCTATTATTATTATCATTATAACTATTATTTTCAACCTTATTCCTATTTTTATCCTTATTACTATTATTATTATCGTAATAGCTCTTATTTTTATCCTTATTACTATTATTAATATCGTAATAACTCTTATTTTCATCCTTATTTCTATTATTATTATCATTATAACTATTATTTTCAGACTTATTCCTATTATTATTATCGTAATAACTCTTATTTTTATCCTTATTACTATTTTTATTATCGTAATAACTCTTATTTTCATCCTTATTTCTATTATTATTATCATTATAACTATTATTTTCAGCCTTATTCCTATTTTTGTTATGTAATGACTCTTATTTTTATCCTTATTACTATTATTATTATCGTTATAACTATTATTTTCAGACTTATTCCTATTTTTATTATCGTAATAACTCTTATTTTTATCCTGATTTCTATTATTATTATCATTATACCTATTATTTTCAGCCTTATTCCTATTTTTATTATGTAATAACTCTTATTTTTATCCTTATTACTATTATTATTATCGTAATAACTCTAATTTTTATCCTTATTACTACTATTATTATCGTAATAACTCTTATTTTTATCCTTATTTCTATTATTAATATCGTAATAACTCTTATTTTCATCCTTATTTCTATTATTATTATCACTATAACTATTATTTTCAGTCTTATTCCTATTTTTATCCTTATTACTATTGTTATTATCGTAATAACTCTTATTTTTATCCTTATTACTATTATTATTGTGTAATAACTCTTATTTTTATCCTTATTACTATTATTATTATCGTAATAACTCTAATTTTTATCCTTATTACTATTATTATTATCGTAATAACTCTTATTTTTATCCTTAGTACTATTATTATTATCGTAATAACTCTTATTTTTATCCTTAGTACTATTATTATTATCGTAATAACTCTTATTTTTATCCTTATTACTATTCTTATTATCGTAATAACTCTTATTTTCATCCTTATTTCTATTATTATTATCATTATAACTATTATTTTCAGCCTTATTCCTATTTTTGTTATGTAATGACTCTTATTTTTATCCTTATTACTATTATTATTATCGTTATAACTATTATTTTCAGACTTATTCCTATTTTTATTATCGTAATAACTCTTATTTTTATCCTTATTACTATTATTATTATCGTTATAACTATTATTTTCAGACTTATTCCTATTTTTATTATCGTAATAACTCTTATTTTTATCCTTATTTCTATTATTATTATCATTATAACTATTATTTTCAGCCTTATTCCTATTTTTGTTATGTAATGACTCTTATTTTTATCCTTATTACTATTATTATTATCGTTATAACTATTATTTTCAGACTTATTCCTATTTTTATTATCGTAATAACTCTTATTTTTATCCTGATTTCTATTATTATTATCATTATGCCTATTATTTTCAGCCTTATTCCTATTTTTATTATGTAATAACTCTTATTTTTAACCTTATTACTATTATTATTATCGTAATAACTCTAATTTGTATCCTTATTACTATTATTATTATCGTAATAACTCTTATTTATATCCTTATTTCTATTATTATTATCATTATAACTATTATTTTCAGCCTTATTCCTATTTTTATCCTTATTACTATTATTATTATCGTAATAACTCTTATTTTTATCCTTATTTCTATTATTAATATCGTAATAACTCTTATTTGAATCGTTATTTCTATTATTATTATCATTATAACTATTATTTTCAACCTTATTCCTATTTTTATCCTTATTACTATTATTATTATCGTAATAGCTCTTATTTTTATCCTTATTACTATTATTAATATCGTAATAACTCTTATTTTCATCCTTATTTCTATTATTATTATCATTATAACTATTATTTTCAGACTTATTCCTATTATTATTATCGTAATAACTCTTATTTTTATCCTTATTACTATTTTTATTATCGTAATAACTCTTATTTTCATCCTTATTTCTATTATTATTATCATTATAACTATTATTTTCAGCCTTATTCCTATTTTTGTTATGTAATGACTCTTATTTTTATCCTTATTACTATTATTATTATCGTTATAACTATTATTTTCAGACTTATTCCTATTTTTATTATCGTAATAACTCTTATTTTTATCCTGATTTCTATTATTATTATCATTATACCTATTATTTTCAGCCTTATTCCTATTTTTATTATGTAATAACTCTTATTTTTATCCTTATTACTATTATTATTATCGTAATAACTCTAATTTTTATCCTTATTACTACTATTATTATCGTAATAACTCTTATTTTTATCCTTATTTCTATTATTAATATCGTAATAACTCTTATTTTCATCCTTATTTCTATTATTATTATCACTATAACTATTATTTTCAGTCTTATTCCTATTTTTATCCTTATTACTATTGTTATTATCGTAATAACTCTTATTTTTATCCTTATTACTATTATTATTGTGTAATAACTCTTATTTTTATCCTTATTACTATTATTATTATCGTAATAACTCTAATTTTTATCCTTATTACTATTATTATTATCGTAATAACTCTTATTTTTATCCTTAGTACTATTATTATTATCGTAATAACTCTTATTTTTATCCTTAGTACTATTATTATTATCGTAATAACTCTTATTTTTATCCTTATTACTATTTTTATTATCGTAATAACTCTTATTTGTATCCTTATTTCTATTATTATTATCATTATAACTATTATTTTCAACCTTATTCCTATTTTTATCCTTATTACTATTATTATTATCGTAATAGCTCTTATTTTTATTCTTATTACTATTATTAATATCGTAATAACTCTTATTTTCATCCTTATTTCTATTATTATTATCGTTATAACTATTATTTTTATCCTTATTTCTATTATTAATATCGTAATAACTCTTATTTTTATCCTTATTTCTATTATTATTATCATTATAACTATTATTTTCAGCGTTATTCCTATTTTTATCCTTATTACTATTATTATTATCGTAATAACTCTTATTATTATCCTTATTACTATTAATATTATCGTAATAACTATTATTTGTATCCTTATTGCTATTATTATTATCATTATAACTATTATTTTCAGCCTTATTCCTATTTTTATCCTTATTACTATTATTATTATCGTAATAACTCTTATTTTTATCCTTATTTCTATTATTATTATCATTATAACTATTATTTTCAGCCTTACTACTATTTTTGTTATGTAATGACTCTTATTTTTATCCTTATTACTATTATTATTATCGTAATAACTCTTATTTATATCCTTATTTCTATTATTATTATCATTATAACTATTATTTTCAGCCTTATTCCTATTTTTATCCTTATTACTATTATTATTATCGTAATAACTCTTATTTTTATCCTTATTTCTATTATTAATATCGTAATAACTCTTATTTGAATCGTTATTTCTATTATTATTATCATTATAACTATTATTTTCAACCTTATTCCTATTTTTATCCTTATTACTATTATTATTATCGTAATAGCTCTTATTTTTATCCTTATTACTATTATTAATATCGTAATAACTCTTATTTTCATCCTTATTTCTATTATTATTATCATTATAACTATTATTTTCAGACTTATTCCTGTTATTATTATCGTAATAACTCTTATTTTTATCCTTATTACTATTTTTATTATCGTAATAACTCTTATTTTCATCCTTATTTCTATTATTATTATCATTATAACTATTATTTTCAGCCTTATTCCTATTTTTGTTATGTCATGACTCTTATTTTTATCCTTATTACTATTATTATTATCGTTATAACTATTATTTTCAGACTTATTCCTATTTTTATTATCGTAATAACTCTTATTTTTATCCTTATTTCTATTATTATTGTCATTATAACTATTATTTTCAGCCTTATTCCTATTTTTATCCTTATTACTATTATTATTATCGTAATAGCTCTTATTTTTATCCTTATTACTATTATTAATATCGTAATAACTCTTATTTTCATCCTTATTTCTATTATTATTATCACTATAACTATTATTTTCAGACTTATTCCTATTATTATCGTAATAACTCTTATTTTTATCCTCATTACTATTTTTATTATCGTAATAACTCTTATTTTCATCCTTATTTCTATTATTATTATCATTATAACTATTATTTTCAGCCTTATTCCTATTTTTGTTATGTAATGACTCTTATTTTTATCCTTATTACTATTATTATTATCGTTATAACTATTATTTACAGACTTATTCCTATTTTTATTATCGTAATAACTCTTATTTTTATCCTTATTTCTATTATTAATATCGTAATAACTCTTATTTTTATCCTTATTTCTATTATTATTATCATTATAACTATTATTTTCAGCCATATTCCTAGTTTTATCCTTATTACTATTATTATTATCGTAATAACTCTTATTTTTATCCTTATTTCTATTATTAATATCGTAATGACTCTTATTTGAATCGTTATTTCTATTATTATTATCGTTATAACTGATGTTTCCAGCCTTATTCCTATTTTTATTATCGTAATAACTCTTATTTTTATCCTTATTACTATTATTATTATCGTTATAACTATTATTTTCAGACTTATTCCTATTTTTATTATCGTAATAACTCTTATTTTTATCCTTATTTCTATTATTATTATCATTATAACTATTATTTTCAGCCTTATTCCTATTTTTATCCTTATTACTATTATTATTAGCGTAATAGCTCTTATTTTTATCCTTATTACTATTATTAATATCGTAATAACTCTTATTTTCATCCTTATTTCTATTATTATTATCACTATAACTATTATTTTCAGACTTATTCCTATTATTATTATCGTAATAACTATTATTTTTATCCTTATTACTATTTTTATTATCGTAATAACTCTTATTTTCATCCTTATTTCTATTATTATTATCATTATAACTATTATTTTCAGCCTTATTCCTATTTTTGTTGTGTAATGACTCCTATTTTTATCCTTATTGCTATTATTATTATCGTTATAACTATTATTTTCAGACTTATTCCTATTTTTATTATCGTAATAACTCTTATTTTTATCCTTATTACTATTTTTATTATCATAATAACTCTTATTTTTATCCTTATTACTATTATTATTATCGTTATAACTATTATTTTCAGACTTATTCCTATTATTATTATCGTAATAACTCTTATTTTTATCCATATTTCTATTATTATTATCATTATATCTATTATTTTCAGCCTTATTCCTATTTTTATCCTTATTACTATCATTATTATCGTTATAACTGATGTTTCCAGCCTTATTCCTATTTTTATTATTGTAATAACTCTTATTTCTATCCTTATTACTATTATTATTATCGTAATAACTCTTATTATTATCCTTATTACTATTATTATTATCGTAATAACTATTATTTGTATCCTTATTGCTATTATTATTATCATTATAACTATTATTTTCAGCCTTATTCCTATTTTTATCCTTATTACTATTATTATTATCGTAATAACTCTTATTTTTATCCTTATTTCTATTATTAATATCGTAATAACTCTTATTTGAATCGTTATTTCTATTATTATTATCATTATAACTATTATTTTCAACCTTATTCCTATTTTTATCCTTATTACTATTATTATTATCGTAATAGCTCTTATTTTTATCCTTATTACTATTATTAATATCGTAATAACTCTTATTTTCATCCTTATTTCTATTATTATTATCATTATAACTATTATTTTCAGCCTTATTCCTATTTTTGTTATGTAATGACTCTTATTTTTATCCTTATTACTATTATTATTATCGTTATAACTATTATTTACAGACTTATTCCTATTTTTATTATCGTAATAACTCTTATTTTTATCCTTATTTCTATTATTAATATCGTAATAACTCTTATTTTTATCCTTATTTCTATTATTATTATCATTATAACTATTATTTTCAGCCATATTCCTATTTTTATCCTTATTACTATTATTATTATCGTAATAACTCTTATTTTTATCCTTATTTCTATTATTAATATCGTAATGACTCTTATTTGAATCGTTATTTCTATTATTATTATCATTATAACTATTATTTTCAGACTTATTCCTATTATTATTATCGTAATAACACTTATTTTTATCCTTATTACTATTTTTATTATCGTAATAACTCTTATTTTCATCCTTATTTCTATTATTATTATCATTATAAACTATTATTTTCAGCCTTATTCCTATTTTTGTTATGTAATGACTCTTATTTTTATCCTTATTACTATTATTATTATCGTTATAACTATTATTTTCAGACTTATTCCTATTTTTTATTATCGTAATAACTCTTATTTTTATCCTTATTTCTATTATTATTATCATTATAACTATTATTTTCAGCCTTATTCCTATTTTTATCCTTATTACTATTATTATTATCGTAATAGCTCTTATTTTTATCCTTATTACTATTATTAATATCGTAATAACTCTTATTTTCATCCTTATTTCTATTATTATTATCACTATAACTATTATTTTCAGACTTATTCCTATTATTATTATCGTAATAACTATTATTTTTATCCTTATTACTATTTTTTATTATCGTAATAACTCTTATTTTCATCCTTATTTCTATTATTATTATCATTATAACTATTATTTTCAGCCTTTTTTCCTATTTTTGTTATGTAATGACTCCTATTTTTATCCTTATTGCTATTATTATTATCGTTATAACTATTATTTTCAGACTTATTCCTATTTTTATTATCGTAATAACTCTTATTTTTATCCTTATTACTATTTTTATTATCGTAATAACTCTTATTTTTATCCTTATTACTATTATTATTATCGTTATAACTATTATTTTCAGCCTTACTCCTATTTTTGTTATGTAATGACTCTTATTTTTATCCTTATTACTATTTTTATTATCGTAATAACTCTTATTTTCATCCTTATTTCTATTATTATTATCATTATAACTATTATTTTTCAGCCTTACTCCTATTTTTGTTATGTAATGACTCTTATTTTTATCCTTATTACGATTATTATTATCGTTATAACTATTATTTACAGTCTTATTCCTATTTTTATTATCGTAATAACTCTTACTTTTATCCTTATTTCTATTATTATTATCATTATACCTATTATTTTCAGCCTTATTCCTATTTTTATTATGTAATAACTCTTATTTTTATCCTTATTACTATTATTATTATTATCGTAACAACTCTAATTTTCATCCTTATTACTACTATTATTATCGTAAAAACTCTTATTTGTATCCTTATTTCTATTATTATTATCATTATAACTATTATTTTCAACCTTATTCCTATTTTTATCCTTATTACTATTATTATTATCGTAATAGCTCTTATTTTTATCCTTATTACTATTTTTATTATCGTAATAACTCTTATTTTCATCCTTATTTCTATTATTATTATCATTATAACTATTATTTTCAGCCTTATTCCTATTTTTGTTATGTAATGACTCTTATTTTTATCCTTATTACTATTATTATTATCGTTATAACTATTATTTACAGACTTATTCCTATTTTTATTATCGTAATAACTCTTATTTTTATCCTTATTTCTATTATTAATATCGTAATAACTCTTATTTTTATCCTTATTTCTATTATTATTATCATTATAACTATTATTTTCAGCCTTATTCCTATTTTTATCCTTATTACTATTATTATTATCGTAATAACTCTTATTTTTATCCTTATTTCTATTATTAATATCGTAATGACTCTTATTTGAATCGTTATTTCTATTATTATTATCATTATAACTATTATTTTCAACCTTATTCCTATTTTTATCCTTATTACTATTATTATTATCGTAATAGCTCTTATTTTTATCCTTATTACTATTATTAATATCGTAATAACTCTTATTTTTATCCTTATTACTATTATTATTATCGTTTATAACTGATGTTTCCAGCCTTATTCCTATTTTTATTATCGTAATAACTCTTATTTTCATCCTTATTTCTATTATTATTATCATTATAACTATTATTTCAGCCTTATTCCTATTTTTATTATGTAATAACTCTTATTTTTATCCTTATTACTATTATTATTATCGTTATAACTATTATTTTCAGACTTATTCCTATTATTATTATCGTAATAACTCTTATTTTTATCCTTATTTCTATTATTATTATCATTATAACTATTATTTTCAGCCTTATTCCTATTTTTATCCTTATTACTATTATTATTATCGTAATAGCTCTTATTTTTATCCTTATTACTATTATTAATATCGTAATAACTCTTATTTTCATCCTTATTTCTATTATTATTATCATTATAACTATTATTTTCAGACTTATTCCTATTATTATTATCGTAATAACTATTATTTGTATCCTTATTACTATTATTATTATCGTAATAACTCTTATTATTATCCTTATTACTATTACTATTATCGTAATAACTATTATTTGTATCCTTATTTCTATAATTATTATCATTATAACTATTATTTTCAGCCTTATTCCTATTTTTATCCTTATTACTATTATTATTATCGTAATAACTCTTGTTTTTTATCCTTATTACTATTATTAATATCGTAATAACTCTTATTTTTATCCTTATTTCTATTATTATTATCATTATAACTATTATTTTCAGCCTTACTCCTATTTTTGTTATGTAATGACTCTTATTTTTATCCTTATTACTATTATTATTATCGTAATAACTCTTATTTTTATCCTTATTTCTATTATTATTATCATTATAACTATTATTTTCAACCTTATTCCTATTTTTATCCTTATTACTATTTTTATATCGTAATAACTATTATTTTCAGACTTATTCCTATTTTTTATTATCGTAATAACTCTTATTTTTATCCTGATTTCTATTATTATTATCATTATACCTATTATTTTCAGCCTTATTCCTATTTTTATTATGTAATAACTCTTATTTTTATCCTTATTACTATTATTATTATCGTTATAACTATTATTTTCAGACTTATTCCTATTATTATTATTCGTAATAACTCTTATTTTTATCCAATATTTCTATTATTATTATCATTATAACTATTATTTTCAGCCTTATTCATATTTTTATCCTTATTT
>CAMAOD020000277.1:0-19049 GCA_945859595.2 Megachile willughbiella
AAATAGAAATGCGGCTGAAAATAATGGTTATAATGATAATAATAAGAGAAATAAGGACAAAAATAAGAGTTATTATGATAATAATAATAGTAATAAGGATAAAAATAAGAGTTATTACGGTAATAAGAATAGTAATAAGGATAAAAGTAAGAGTTATTACGATAATAATAATAGTATTAAGGATAAAAATACGAGTTATTACGATAATAATAATAGAAATAAGGATATAAATAAGAGTTATTACATAATAAAAATAGGAATAAGGCTGAAAATAATGGTTATAACGATAATAATAATAGAAATAGGGACAAAAATAAGAGTTATTACATAATAAAAATAGGAATAAGGATAAAAATAAGAGTTATTTATATAATAATAATAGTGATAAGGCTCAAAATAATAGTTATTACGATAATAATAATAGTAATAAGGATAAAAATAAGAGTTATTACATAATAAAAATAGGAATACGGCTGAAAATAATGGTTATAATGATAATAATAATAGAAATAAGGATAAAAATAAGAGTTATTACGATAATAATAATAGTTATAAGGATAAAAATAATAGTTATTACGATAATGAGAATAGAAATAAGGATAAAAATAAGAGTTATTACATAATAAAAATAGGAATAAGGATAAAAATAAGAGTTATTTATATAATAATAATAGTAATAAGGCTCAAAATGATAGTTATTACGATAATAATAATAGTAATAAGGATAAAAATAAGAGTTATTATATAATAAAAATAGGAATAAGGCTGAAAATAATAGTTATTACGATAATAATAATAGTTATAAGGATAAAAATAAGAGTTATTACGATAATAATAATAGTATTAAGGATAAAAATACGAGTTATTACGATAATAATAATAGAAATAAGGATATAAATAAGAGTTATTACATAATAAAAATAGGAATAAGGCTGAAAATAATGGTTATAACGATAATAATAATAGAAATAAGGACAAAAATAAGAGTTATTACATAATAAAAATGGGAATACGGCTGAAAATAATGGTTATAATGATAATAATAATAGAAATAAGGATAAAAATAAGAGTTATTACGATAATAATAATAGTTATAAGGATAACAGTAAGAGTTATTACATAATAAAAATAGGAATACGGCTGAAAATAATAGTTATTACGATAATAATAATAGTTATAAGGATAAAAATAAGAGTTATTACATAATAAAAATAGGAATAAGGATAAAAATAAGAGTTATTTATATAATAATAATAGTGATAAGGCTCAAAATAATAGTTATTACGATAATAATAATAGTAATCAGGATAAAAATAAGAGTTATTACGATAATAATAATAGTAATAAGGATAAAAGTAAGAGTTAATACGATAATAAAAATAGGAATAAGGATAAAAATAAGAGTTATTACGATAAGAATAATAGTAATAAGGATAAAAGTAAGAGTTATTACGATAATAATAATAGTATTAAGGATAAAAGTAAGAGTTATTACGATAATAATAATAGTAATAAGGATAAAAATAAGAGTCATTACGATAATAGTAATAGTAATAAGGATAAAAGTAAGAGTTATTACATAATAAAAATAGGAATACGGCTGAAAATAATGGTTATAATGATAATAATAATAGAAATAAGGATAAAAAGAAGAGTTATTACGATAATAATAATAGTGTTAAGGATAAAAGTAAGAGTTATTACGATAATAATAATAGAAATAAGGATAAAAATAAGAGTTATTACATAATAAAAATAGGAATACGGCTGAAAATAATGGTTATAATGATAATAATAATAGAAATAAGGATAAAGATAAGAGTTATTACGATAATAATAATAGAAATAAGGATAAAAATAAGAGTTATTACGATAATAGTAATAGTAATAAGGATAACAGTAAGAGTTATTACATAATAAAAATAGGAATACGGCTGAAAATAATAGTTATTACGATAATAATAATAGTTATAAGGATAAAAATAAGAGTTATTACATAATAAAAATAGGAATAAGGATAAAAATAAGAGTTATTTATATAATAATAATAGTGATAAGGCTCAAAATAATAGTTATTACGATAATAATAATAGTAATAAGGATAAAAATAAGAGTTATTATATAATAAAAATAGGAATAAGGCTGAAAATAATAGTTATTACGATAATAATAATAGTTATAAGGATAAAAATAAGAGTTATTACGATAATGAGAATAGAAATAAGGATAAAAATAAGAGTTATTACGATGATAATAATAATAGTTATAAGGATCAAAATAATAGTTATTACGATAATGAGAATAGAAATAAGGATAAAAATAAGAGTTATTACGATAATGAGAATAGAAATAAGGATAAAAGTAAGAGTTATTACGATAATAATAATAGCAATAAGGATAAAAATAAGAGTTATTACATAATAAAAATAGGAATAAGGATAAAAATAAGAGTTATTTATATAATAATAATAGTGATAAGGCTCAAAATAATAGTTATTACGATAATAATAATAGTAATAAGGATAAAAATAAGAGTTATTATATAATAAAAATAGGAATAAGGCTGAAAATAATAGTTATTACGATAATAATAATAGTTATAAGGATAAAAATAAGAGTTATTACGATAATGAGAATAGAAATAAGGATAAAAATAAGAGTTATTACGATGATAATAATAATAGTTATAAGGATCAAAATAATAGTTATTACGATAATGAGAATAGAAATAATAATAGAAATAAGAGTTATTACATAATAAAAATAGAAATGCGGCTGAAAATAATGGTTATAATGATAATAATAAGAGAAATAAGGACAAAAATAAGAGTTATTATGATAATAATAATAGTAATAAGGATAAAAATAAGAGTTATTACGGTAATAAGAATAGTAATAAGGATAAAAGTAAGAGTTATTACGATAATAATAATAGTATTAAGGATAAAAATACGAGTTATTACGATAATAATAATAGAAATAAGGATATAAATAAGAGTTATTACATAATAAAAATAGGAATAAGGCTGAAAATAATGGTTATAACGATAATAATAATAGAAATAGGGACAAAAATAAGAGTTATTACATAATAAAAATAGGAATAAGGATAAAAATAAGAGTTATTTATATAATAATAATAGTGATAAGGCTCAAAATAATAGTTATTACGATAATAATAATAGTAATAAGGATAAAAATAAGAGTTATTACATAATAAAAATAGGAATACGGCTGAAAATAATGGTTATAATGATAATAATAATAGAAATAAGGATAAAAATAAGAGTTATTACGATAATAATAATAGTTATAAGGATAAAAATAATAGTTATTACGATAATGAGAATAGAAATAAGGATAAAAATAAGAGTTATTACATAATAAAAATAGGAATAAGGATAAAAATAAGAGTTATTTATATAATAATAATAGTAATAAGGCTCAAAATGATAGTTATTACGATAATAATAATAGTAATAAGGATAAAAATAAGAGTTATTATATAATAAAAATAGGAATAAGGCTGAAAATAATAGTTATTACGATAATAATAATAGTTATAAGGATAAAAATAAGAGTTATTACGATAATAATAATAGTATTAAGGATAAAAATACGAGTTATTACGATAATAATAATAGAAATAAGGATATAAATAAGAGTTATTACATAATAAAAATAGGAATAAGGCTGAAAATAATGGTTATAACGATAATAATAATAGAAATAAGGACAAAAATAAGAGTTATTACATAATAAAAATGGGAATACGGCTGAAAATAATGGTTATAATGATAATAATAATAGAAATAAGGATAAAAATAAGAGTTATTACGATAATAATAATAGTTATAAGGATAAAAATAATAGTTATTACGATAATGAGAATAGAAATAAGGATAAAAATAAGAGTTATTACGATAATAATAATAGTAATCAGGATAAAAATAAGAGTTATTACGATAATAATAATAGTAATAAGGATAAAAGTAAGAGTTAATACGATAATAAAAATAGGAATAAGGATAAAAATAAGAGTTATTACGATAAGAATAATAGTAATAAGGATAAAAGTAAGAGTTATTACGATAATAATAATAGTATTAAGGATAAAAATTAGAGTTATTACGATAATAATAATAGTAATAGGGATAAAAATAAGAGTCATTACGATAATAGTAATAGTAATAAGGATAAAAGTAAGAGTTATTACATAATAAAAATAGGAATACGGCTGAAAATAATGGTTATAATGATAATAATAATAGAAATAAGGATAAAAAGAAGAGTTATTACGATAATAATAATAGTGTTAAGGATAAAAGTAAGAGTTATTACGATAATAATAATAGAAATAAGGATAAAAATAAGAGTTATTACATAATAAAAATAGGAATACGGCTGAAAATAATGGTTATAATGATAATAATAATAGAAATAAGGATAAAGATAAGAGTTATTACGATAATAATAATAGAAATAAGGATAAAAATAAGAGTTATTACGATAATAGTAATAGTAATAAGGATAACAGTAAGAGTTATTACATAATAAAAATAGGAATACGGCTGAAAATAATAGTTATTACGATAATGATAATAGTTATAAGGATAAAAATAAGAGTTATTACATAATAAAAATAGGAATAAGGATAAAAATAAGAGTTATTTATATAATAATAATAGTGATAAGGCTCAAAATAATAGTTATTACGATAATAATAATAGTAATAAGGATAAAAATAAGAGTTATTATATAATAAAAATAGGAATAAGGCTGAAAATAATAGTTATTACGATAATAATAATAGTTATAAGGATCAAAATAAGAGTTATTACGATAATAATAACAGTAATAAGGATAAGAGTAAGAGTTATTACGATAATAATAATAGTATTAAGGATAAAAATACGAGTTATTACGATAATAATAATAGAAATAAGGATAAAAATAAGAGTTATTACGATAATAGTAATAGTAATAAGGATAACAGTAAGAGTTATTACATAATAAAAATAGGAATATGGCTGAAAATAATAGTTATTACGATAATGATAATAGTTATAAGGATAAAAATAAGAGTTATTACATAATAAAAATAGGAATAAGGATAAAAATAAGAGTTATTTATATAATAATAATAGTGATAAGGCTCGAAATAATAGTTATTACGATAATAATAATAGTAATAAGGATAAAAATAAGAGTTATTATATAATAAAAATAGGAATAAGGCTGAAAATAATAGTTATTACGATAATAATAATAGTTATAAGGATAAAAATAAGAGTTATTACGATAATGAGAATAGAAATAAGGATAAAAATAAGAGTTATTACGATGATAATAATAATAGTTATAAGGATCAAAATAATAGTTATTACGATAATGAGAATAGAAATAAGGATAAAAATAAGAGTTATTACGATAATGATAATAGTAATAAGGATAAAAGTAAGAGTTATTACGATAATAATAATAGTAATAAGGATAAAAATAAGAGTTATTACATAATAAAAATAGGAATAAGGATAAAAATAAGAGTTATTTATATAATAATAATAGTGATAAGGCTCAAAATAATAGTTATTACGATAATAATAATAGTAATAAGGATAAAAATAAGAGTTATTATATAATAAAAATAGGAATACGGCTGAAAATAATGGTTATAATGATAATAATAATAGAATAAGGATAAAAGTAAGAGTTATTACGATAATAATAATAGTAATAAGGATAAAAATAAGAGTTATTACGATAATAATAACAGTAATAAGGATAAAAGTAAGAGTTATTACGATAATAATAATAGTATTAAGGATAAAAATACGAGTTATTACGATAATAATAATAGAAATAAGGATATAAATAAGAGTTATTACATAATAAAAATAGGAATAAGGCTGAAAATAATGGTTATAACGATAATAATAATAGAAATAGGGACAAAAATAAGAGTTATTACATAATAAAAATAGGAATAAGGATAAAAATAAGAGTTATTTATATAATAATAATAGTGATAAGGCTCAAAATAATAGTTATTACGATAATAATAATAGTAATAAGGATAAAAATAAGAGTTATTACATAATAAAAATAGGAATACGGCTGAAAATAATGGTTATAATGATAATAATAATAGAAATAAGGATAAAAATAAGAGTTATTACGATAATAATAATAGTTATAAGGATAAAAATAATAGTTATTACGATAATGAGAATAGAAATAAGGATAAAAATAAGAGTTATTACATAATAAAAATAAGAATACGGCTGGAAATAATGGTTATAATGATAATAATAATAGAAATAAGGATAAAAATAAGAGTTATTACGATAATGATAATAGTAATAAGGATAAAAGTAAGAGTTATTACGATAATAATAATAGTAATAAGGATAAAAATAAGAGTTATTACATAATAAAAATAGGAATAAGGATAAAAATAAGAGTTATTTATATAATAATAATAGTGATAAGGCTCAAAATGATGGTTATTACGATAATAATAATAGTAATAAGGATAAAAATAAGAGTTATTGTATAATAAAAATAGGAATAAGGCTGAAAATAATAGTTATTATGATAATAATAATAGTTATAAGGATAAAAATAAGAGTTATTACGATAATAATAATAGTATTAAGGATAAAAATACGAGTTATTACGATAATAATAATAGAAATAAGGATATAAATAAGAGTTATTACATAATAAAAATAGGAATAAGGCTGAAAATAATAGTTATTATGATAATAATAATAGTTCTAAGGATAAAAATAAGAGTTATTACGATAATAATAATAGTATTAAGGATAAAAATAAGAGTTATTACGATAATAATAATAGTTATAAGGATAAAAATAATAGTTATTACGATAATGAGAATAGAAATAAGGATAAAAATAAGAGTTATTACGATAATAATAATAGTAATCAGGATAAAAATAAGAGTTATTACGATAATAATAATAGAAATAAGGATATAAATAAGAGTTATTACATAATAAAAATAGGAATAAGGCTGAAAATAATGGTTATAACGATAATAATAATAGAAATAGGGACAAAAATAAGAGTTATTACATAATAAAAATAGGAATAAGGATAAAAATAAGAGTTATTTATATAATAATAATAGTGATAAGGCTCAAAATAATAGTTATTACGATAATAATAATAGTAATAAGGATAAAAATAAGAATTATTACATAATAAAAATAGGAATAAGGATAAAAATAAGAGTTATTTATATAATAATAATAGTGATAAGGCTCAAAATAATAGTTATTACGATAATAATAATAGTAATAAGGATAAAAATAAGAGTTATTATATAATAAAAATAGGAATTAGACTGAAAATAATAGTTATTACGATAATAATAATAGTTATAAGGATAAAAATAAGAGTTATTACGATAATGAGAATAGAAATAAGGATAAAAATAAGAGTTATTACGATGATAATAATAATAGTTATAAGGATCAAAATAATAGTTATTACGATAATGAGAATAGAAATAAGGATAAAAATAAGAGTTATTACGATAATGATAATAGTAATAAGGATAAAAGTAAGAGTTATTACGATAATAATAATAGTAATAAGGATAAAAATAAGAGTTATTACATAATAAAAATAGGAATAAGGATAAAAATAAGAGTTATTTATATAATAATAATAGTGATAAGGCTCAAAATAATAGTTATTACGATAATAATAATAGTAATAAGGATAAAAATAAGAGTTATTATATAATAAAAATAGGAATACGGCTGAAAATAATGGTTATAATGATAATAATAATAGAATAAGGATAAAAGTAAGAGTTATTACGATAATAATAATAGTAATAAGGATAAAAATAAGAGTTATTACGATAATAATAACAGTAATAAGGATAAAAGTAAGAGTTATTACGATAATAATAATAGTATTAAGGATAAAAATACGTGTTATTACGATAATAATAATAGAAATAAGGATATAAATAAGAGTTATTACATAATAAAAATAGGAATAAGGCTGAAAATAATGGTTATAACGATAATAATAATAGAAATAGGGACAAAAATAAGAGTTATTACATAATAAAAATAGGAATAAGGATAAAAATAAGAGTTATTTATATAATAATAATAGTGATAAGGCTCAAAATAATAGTTATTACGATAATAATAATAGTAATAAGGATAAAAATAAGAGTTATTACATAATAAAAATAGGAATACGGCTGAAAATAATGGTTATAATGATAATAATAATAGAAATAAGGATAAAAATAAGAGTTATTACGATAATAATAATAGTTATAAGGATAAAAATAATAGTTATTACGATAATGAGAATAGAAATAAGGATAAAAATAAGAGTTATTACATAATCAAAATAAGAATACGGCAGGAAATAATGGTTATAATGATAATAATAATAGAAATAAGGATAAAAATAAGAGTTATTACGATAATAATAATAGTAGTAAGGATAAAAATAAGAGTTATTACATAATAAAAATAGGAATAAGGATAAAAATAAGAGTTATTTATATAATAATAATAGTGATAAGGCTCAAAATAATAGTTATTACGATAATAATAATAGTAATAAGGATAAAAATAAGAGTTATTATATAATAAAAATAGGAATTAGACTGAAAATAATAGTTATTACGATAATAATAATAGTTATAAGGATAAAAATAAGAGTTATTACGATAATGAGAATAGAAATAAGGATAAAAATAAGAGTTATTACGATGATAATAATAATAGTTATAAGGATCAAAATAATAGTTATTACGATAATGAGAATAGAAATAAGGATAAAAATAAGAGTTATTACGATAATGATAATAGTAATAAGGATAAAAGTAAGAGTTATTACGATAATAATAATAGTAATAAGGATAAAAATAAGAGTTATTACATAATAAAAATAGGAATAAGGATAAAAATAAGAGTTATTTATATAATAATAATAGTGATAAGGCTCAAAATAATAGTTATTACGATAATAATAATAGTAATAAGGATAAAAATAAGAGTTATTATATAATAAAAATAGGAATACGGCTGAAAATAATGGTTATAATGATAATAATAATAGAATAAGGATAAAAGTAAGAGTTATTACGATAATAATAATAGTAATAAGGATAAAAATAAGAGTTATTACGATAATAATAACAGTAATAAGGATAAAAGTAAGAGTTATTACGATAATAATAATAGTATTAAGGATAAAAATACGAGTTATTACGATAATAATAATAGAAATAAGGATATAAATAAGAGTTATTACATAATAAAAATAGGAATAAGGCTGAAAATAATGGTTATAACGATAATAATAATAGTAATAAGGATAAAAATAAGAGTTATTGTATAATAAAAATAGGAATAAGGCTGAAAATAATAGTTATTACGATAATAATAATAGTTATAAGGATAAAAATAAGAGTTATTACGATAATAATAACAGTAATAAGGATAAAAGTAAGAGTTATTACGATAATAATAATAGTATTAAGGATAAAAATACGAGTTATTACGATAATAATAATAGAAATAAGGATATAAATAAGAGTTATTACATAATAAAAATAGGAATAAGGCTGAAAATAATGGTTATAACGATAATAATAATAGTAATAAGGATAAAAATAAGAGTTATTATATAATAAAAATAGGAATAAGGCTGAAAATAATAGTTATTACGATAATAATAATAGTTATAAGGATAAAAATAAGAGTTATTACGATAATGATAATAGTAATAAGGATAAAAGTAAGAGTTATTTCGATAATAATAATAGTAATAAGGATAAAAATAAGAGTTATTACATAATAAAAATAGGAATAAGGATAAAAATAAGAGTTATTTATATAATAATAATAGTGATAAGGCTCAAAATGATAGTTATTACGATAATAATAATAGTAATAAGGATAAAAATAAGAGTTATTATATAATAAAAATAGGAATAAGGCTGAAAATAATGGTTATAACGATAATAATAATAGAAATAAGGACAAAAATAAGAGTTATTACATAATAAAAATGGGAATACGGCTGAAAATAATGGTTATAATGATAATAATAATAGAAATAAGGATAAAAATAAGAGTTATTACGATAATAATAATAGTTATAAGGAAAAAATAATAGTTATTACGATAATGAGAATAGAAATAAGGATAAAAATAAGAGTTATTACGATAATAATAATAGTAATCAGGATAAAAATAAGAGTTATTACGATAATAATAATAGTAATAAGGATAAAAGTAAGAGTTAATACGATAATAAAAATAGGAATAAGGATAAAAATAAGAGTTATTACGATAAGAATAATAGTAATAAGGATAAAAGTAAGAGTTATTACGATAATAATAATAGTATTAAGGATAAAAATTAGAGTTATTACGATAATAATAATAGTAATAAGGATAAAAAAATGAGTCATTACGATAATAGTAATAGTAATAAGGATAAAAGTAGGAGTTATTACATAATAAAAATAGGAATACGGCTGAAAATAATGGTTATAATGATAATAATAATAGAAATAAGGATAAAAAGAAGAGTTATTACGATAATAATAATAGTGTTAAGGATAAAAGTAAGAGTTATTACGATAATAATAATAGAAATAAGGATAAAAATAAGAGTTATTACATAATAAAAATAGGAATACGGCTGAAAATAATGGTTATAATGATAATAATAATAGAAATAAGGATAAAGCTAAGAGTTATTACGATAATAATAATAGAAATAAGGATAAAAATAAGAGTTATTACGATAATAGTAATAGTAATAAGGATAACAGTAAGAGTTATTACATAATAAAAATAGGAATACGGCTGAAAGTAATAGTTATTACGATAATGATAATAGTTATAAGGATAAAAATAAGAGTTATTACATAATAAAAATAGGAATAAGGATAAAAATAAGAGTTATTTATATAATAATAATAGTGATAAGGCTCAAAATAATAGTTATTACGATAATAATAATAGTAATAAGGATAAAAATAAGAGTTATTATATAATAAAAATAGGAATAAGGCTGAAAATAATAGTTATTACGATAATAATAATAGTTATAAGGATAAAAATAAGAGTTATTACGATAATGAGAATAGAAATAAGGATAAAAATAAGAGTTATTACATAATAAAAATAGGAATAAGGATAAAAATAAGAGTTATTTATATAATAATAATAGTGATAAGGCTCAAAATAATAGTTATTACGATAATAATAATAGTAATAAGGATAAAAATAAGAGTTATTACATAATAAAAATAGGAATAAGGATAAAAATAAGAGTTATTTATATAATAATAATAGTGATAAGGCTCAAAATAATAGTTATTACGATAATAATAATAGTAATAAGGATAAAAATAAGAGTTATTACATAATAAAAATAGGAATACGGCTGAAAATAATGGTTATAATGATAATAATAATAGAAATAAGGATAAAAATAAGAGTTATTACGATAATAATAATAGTTATAAGGATAAAAATAATAGTTATTACGATAATGAGAATAGAAATAAGGATAAAAATAAGAGTTATTACATAATAAAAATAAGAATACGGCTGGAAATAATGGTTATAATGATAATAATAATAGAAATAAGGATAAAAATAAGAGTTATTACGATAATGATAATAGTAATAAGGATAAAAGTAAGAGTTATTTCGATAATAATAATAGTAATAAGGATAAAAATAAGAGTTATTACATAATAAAAATAGGAATAAGGATAAAAATAAGAGTTATTTATATAATAATAATAGTGATAAGGCTCAAAATGATAGTTATTACGATAATAATAATAGTAATAAGGATAAAAATAAGAGTTATTATATAATAAAAATAGGAATAAGGCTGAAAATAATGGTTATAACGATAATAATAATAGAAATAAGGACAAAAATAAGAGTTATTACATAATAAAAATGGGAATACGGCTGAAAATAATGGTTATAATGATAATAATAATAGAAATAAGGATAAAAATAAGAGTTATTACGATAATAATAATAGTTATAAGGAAAAAATAATAGTTATTACGATAATGAGAATAGAAATAAGGATAAAAATAAGAGTTATTACGATAATAATAATAGTAATCAGGATAAAAATAAGAGTTATTACGATAATAATAATAGTAATAAGGATAAAAGTAAGAGTTAATACGATAATAAAAATAGGAATAAGGATAAAAATAAGAGTTATTACGATAAGAATAATAGTAATAAGGATAAAAGTAAGAGTTATTACGATAATAATAATAGTATTAAGGATAAAAATTAGAGTTATTACGATAATAATAATAGTAATAAGGATAAAAAAAAGAGTCATTACGATAATAGTAATAGTAATAAGGATAAAAGTAGGAGTTATTACATAATAAAAATAGGAATACGGCTGAAAATAATGGTTATAATGATAATAATAATAGAAATAAGGATAAAAAGAAGAGTTATTACGATAATAATAATAGTGTTAAGGATAAAAGTAAGAGTTATTACGATAATAATAATAGAAATAAGGATAAAAATAAGAGTTATTACATAATAAAAATAGGAATACGGCTGAAAATAATGGTTATAATGATAATAATAATAGAAATAAGGATAAAGCTAAGAGTTATTACGATAATAATAATAGAAATAAGGATAAAAATAAGAGTTATTACGATAATAGTAATAGTAATAAGGATAACAGTAAGAGTTATTACATAATAAAAATAGGAATACGGCTGAAAATAATAGTTATTACGATAATGATAATAGTTATAAGGATAAAAATAAGAGTTATTACATAATAAAAATAGGAATAAGGATAAAAATAAGAGTTATTTATATAATAATAATAGTGATAAGGCTCAAAATAATAGTTATTACGATAATAATAATAGTAATAAGGATAAAAATAAGAGTTATTATATAATAAAAATAGGAATAAGGCTGAAAATAATAGTTATTACGATAATAATAATAGTTATAAGGATAAAAATAAGAGTTATTACGATAATGAGAATAGAAATAAGGATAAAAATAAGAGTTATTACGATGATAATAATAATAGTTATAAGGGTCAAAATAATAGTTATTACGATAATGAGAATAGAAATAAGGATAAAAATAAGAGTTATTACGATAATGATAATAGTAATAAGGATAAAAGTAAGAGTTATTACGATAATAATAATAGTAATAAGGATAAAAATAAGAGTTATTACATAATAAAAATAGGAATAAGGATAAAAATAAGAGTTATTTATATAATAATAATAGTGATAAGGCTCAAAATAATAGTTATTACGATAATAATAATAGTAATAAGGATAAAAATAAGAGTTATTATATAATAAAAATAGGAATAAGGCTGAAAATAATAGTTATTACGATAATAATAATAGTTATAAGGATCAAAATAAGAGTTATTACGATAATAATAACAGTAATAAGGATAAAAGTAAGAGTTATTACGATAATAATAATAGTATTAAGGATAAAAATACGAGTTATTACGATAATAATAATAGAAATAAGGATATAAATAAGAGTTATTACATAATAAAAATAGGAATAAGGCAGAAAATAATGGTTATAACGATAATAATAATAGAAATAGGGACAAAAATAAGAGTTATTACATAATAAAAATAGGAATAAGGATAAAAATAAGAGTTATTTATATAATAATAATAGTGATAAGGCTCAAAATAATAGTTATTACGATAATAATAATAGTAGTAAGGATAAAAATAAGAGTTATTACATAATAAAAATAGGAATAAGGATAAAAATAAGAGTTATTTATATAATAATAATAGTGATAAGGCTCAAAATAATAGTTATTACGATAATAATAATAGTAATAAGGATAAAAATAAGAGTTATTATATAATAAAAATAGGAATTAGACTGAAAATAATAGTTATTACGATAATAATAATAGTTATAAGGATAAAAATAAGAGTTATTACGATAATGAGAATAGAAATAAGGATAAAAATAAGAGTTATTACGATGATAATAATAATAGTTATAAGGATCAAAATAATAGTTATTACGATAATGAGAATAGAAATAAGGATAAAAATAAGAGTTATTACGATAATGATAATAGTAATAAGGATAAAAGTAAGAGTTATTACGATAATAATAATAGTAATAAGGATAAAAATAAGAGTTATTACATAATAAAAATAGGAATAAGGATAAAAATAAGAGTTATTTATATAATAATAATAGTGATAAGGCTCAAAATAATAGTTATTACGATAATAATAATAGTAATAAGGATAAAAATAAGAGTTATTATATAATAAAAATAGGAATACGGCTGAAAATAATAGTTATTACGATAATAATAATAGTTATAAGGATCAAAATAAGAGTTATTACGATAATAATAACAGTAATAAGGATAAAAGTAAGAGTTATTACGATAATAATAATAGTATTAAGGATAAAAATACGAGTTATTACGATAATAATAATAGAAATAAGGATATAAATAAGAGTTATTACATAATAAAAATAGGAATAAGGCAGAAAATAATGGTTATAACGATAATAATAATAGAAATAGGGACAAAAATAAGAGTTATTACATAATAAAAATAGGAATAAGGATAAAAATAAGAGTTATTTATATAATAATAATAGTGATAAGGCTCAAAATAATAGTTATTACGATAATAATAATAGTAGTAAGGATAAAAATAAGAGTTATTACATAATAAAAATAGGAATAAGGATAAAAATAAGAGTTATTTATATAATAATAATAGTGATAAGGCTCAAAATAATAGTTATTACGATAATAATAATAGTAATAAGGATAAAAATAAGAGTTATTATATAATAAAAATAGGAATTAGACTGAAAATAATAGTTATTACGATAATAATAATAGTTATAAGGATAAAAATAAGAGTTATTACGATAATGAGAATAGAAATAAGGATAAAAATAAGAGTTATTACGATGATAATAATAATAGTTATAAGGATCAAAATAATAGTTATTACGATAATGAGAATAGAAATAAGGATAAAAATAAGAGTTATTACGATAATGATAATAGTAATAAGGATAAAAGTAAGAGTTATTACGATAATAATAATAGTAATAAGGATAAAAATAAGAGTTATTACATAATAAAAATAGGAATAAGGATAAAAATAAGAGTTATTTATATAATAATAATAGTGATAAGGCTCAAAATAATAGTTATTACGATAATAATAATAGTAATAAGGATAAAAATAAGAGTTATTATATAATAAAAATAGGAATACGGCTGAAAATAATGGTTATAATGATAATAATAATAGAATAAGGATAAAAGTAAGAGTTATTACGATAATAATAATAGTAATAAGGATAAAAATAAGAGTTATTACGATAATAATAACAGTAATAAGGATAAAAGTAAGAGTTATTACGATAATAATAATAGTATTAAGGATAAAAATACGAGTTATTACGATAATAATAATAGAAATAAGGATATAAATAAGAGTTATTACATAATAAAAATAGGAATAAGGCTGAAAATAATGGTTATAACGATAATAATAATAGTAATAAGGATAAAAATAAGAGTTATTGTATAATAAAAATAGGAATAAGGCTGAAAATAATAGTTATTACGATAATAATAATAGTTATAAGGATAAAAATAAGAGTTATTACGATAATAATAACAGTAATAAGGATAAAAGTAAGAGTTATTACGATAATAATAATAGTATTAAGGATAAAAATACGAGTTATTACGATAATAATAATAGAAATAAGGATATAAATAAGAGTTATTACATAATAAAAATAGGAATAAGGCTGAAAATAATGGTTATAACGATAATAATAATAGTAATAAGGATAAAAATAAGAGTTATTATATAATAAAAATAGGAATAAGGCTGAAAATAATAGTTATTACGATAATAATAATAGTTATAAGGATAAAAATAAGAGTTATTACGATAATGAGAATAGAAATAAGGATAAAAGTAAGAGTTATTACGATAATAATAATAGCAATAAGGATAAAAATAAGAGTTATTACATAATAAAAATAGGAATAAGGATAAAAATAAGAGTTATTTATATAATAATAATAGTGATAAGGCTCAAAATAATAGTTATTACGATAATAATAATAGTAATAAGGATAAAAATAAGAGTTATTATATAATAAAAATAGGAATAAGGCTGAAAATAATAGTTATTACGATAATAATAATAGTTATAAGGATCAAAATAATAGTTATTACGATAATGAGAATAGAAATAAGGATAAAAATAAGAGTTATTACGATAATGATAATAGTAATAAGGATAAAAGTAAGAGTTATTACGATAATAATAATAGTAATAAGGATAAAAATAAGAGTTATTACATAATAAAAATAGGAATAAGGATAAAAATAAGAGTTATTTATATAATAATAATAGTGATAAGGCTCAAAATAATAGTTATTACGATAATAATAATAGTAATAAGGATAAAAATAAGAGTTATTATATAATAAAAATAGGAATAAGGCTGAAAATAATAGTTATTACGATAATAATAATAGTTATAAGGATCAAAATAAGAGTTATTACGATAATAATAACAGTAATAAGGATAAAAGTAAGAGTTATTACGATAATAATAATAGTATTAAGGATAAAAATACGAGTTATTACGATAATAATAATAGAAATAAGGATATAAATAAGAGTTATTACATAATAAAAATAGGAATAAGGCTGAAAATAATGGTTATAACGATAATAATAATAGAAATAGGGACAAAAATAAGAGTTATTACATAATAAAAATAGGAATAAGGATAAAAATAAGAGTTATTTATATAATAATAATAGTGATAAGGCTCAAAATAATAGTTATTACGATAATAATAATAGTAGTAAGGATAAAAATAAGAGTTATTACATAATAAAAATAGGAATAAGGATAAAAATTAGAGTTATTTATATAATAATAATAGTGATAAGGCTCAAAATAATAGTTATTACGATAATAATAATAGTAATAAGGATAAAAATAAGAGTTATTATATAATAAAAATAGGAATTAGACTGAAAATAATAGTTATTACGATAATAATAATAGTTATAAGGATAAAAATAAGAGTTATTACGATAATGAGAATAGAAATAAGGATAAAAATAAGAGTTATTACGATGATAATAATAATAGTTATAAGGATCAAAATAATAGTTATTACGATAATGAGAATAGAAATAAGGATAAAAATAAGAGTTATTACGATAATGATAATAGTAATAAGGATAAAAGTAAGAGTTATTACGATAATAATAATAGTAATAAGGATAAAAATAAGAGTTATTACATAATAAAAATAGGAATAAGGATAAAAATAAGAGTTATTTATATAATAATAATAGTGATAAGGCTCAAAATAATAGTTATTACGATAATAATAATAGTAATAAGGATAAAAATAAGAGTTATTATATAATAAAAATAGGAATAAGGCTGAAAATAATAGTTATTACGATAATAATAATAGTTATAAGGATAAAAATAAGAGTTATTACGATAATGAGAATAGAAATAAGGATAAAAGTAAGAGTTATTACGATAATAATAATAGCAATAAGGATAAAAATAAGAGTTATTACATAATAAAAATAGGAATAAGGATAAAAATAAGAGTTATTTATATAATAATAATAGTGATAAGGCTCAAAATAATAGTTATTACGATAATAATAATAGTAATAAGGATAAAAATAAGAGTTATTATATAATAAAAATAGGAATAAGGCTGAAAATAATAGTTATTACGATAATAATAATAGTTATAAGGGTCAAAATAAGAGTTATTACGATAATAATAACAGTAATAAGGATAAAAGTAAGAGTTATTACGATAATAATAATAGTATTAAGGATAAAAATACGAGTTATTACGATAATAATAATAGAAATAAGGATATAAATAAGAGTTATTACATAATAAAAATAGGAATAAGGCTGAAAATAATGGTTATAACGATAATAATAATAGAAATAGGGACAAAAGGAAGAGTTATTACATAATAAAAATAGGAATAAGGATAAAAATAAGAGTTATTTATATAATAATAATAGTGATAAGGCTCAAAATAATAGTTATTACGATAATAATAATAGTAGTAAGGATAAAAAATAAGAGTTATTACATAATAAAAATAGGAATAAGGATAAAAATAAGAGTTATTTATATAATAATAATAGTGATAAGGCTCAAAATAATAGTTATTACGATAATAATAATAGTAATAAGGATAAAAATAAGAGTTATTATATAATAAAAAATAGGAATTAGACTGAAAATAATAGTTATTACGATAATAATAATAGTTATAAGGATAAAAATAAGAGTTATTACGATAATGATAATAGTAATAAGGATAAAAGTAAGAGTTATTACGATAATAATAATAGTAATAAGGATAAAAAATAAGAGTTATTACATAATAAAAATAGGAATAAGGATAAAAATAAGAGTTATTTATATAATAATAATAGTGATAAGGCTCAAAAATAATAGTTATTACGATAATAATAATAGTAATAAGGATAAAAATAAGAGTTATTATATAATAAAAATAGGAATAAGGCTGAAAATAATAGTTATTACGATAATAATAATAGTTATAAGGATTAAAATAAGAGTTATTACGATAATGAGAATAGAAATAAGGATAAAAGTAAGAGTTATTACGATAATAATAATAGCAATAAGGATAAAAATAAGAGTTATTACATAATAAAAATAGGAATAAGGATAAAAAATAAGAGTTATTTATATAATAATAATAGTGATAAGGCTCAAAATAATAGTTATTACGATAATAATAATAGTTATAAGGATAAAAATAAGAGTTATTACGATAATGAGAATAGAAATAAGGATAAAAGTAAGAGTTATTACGATAATAATAATAGCAATAAGGATAAAAATAAGAGTT
>CAMAOD020000278.1:0-26236 GCA_945859595.2 Megachile willughbiella
TACTATTATTATTATCGTAATAACACTTATTTTTATCCTGATTACTATTATTATTATGATTATAACTATTACTTTCAGCCATATTCATATTTTTATTATGTAATAACTCTTACCTTTATCCTTATTTTTATTATTATTATCGTAATAACCGTTATTTTTATCCTTATAACTATTATTATTATCGTAATAACTCTTATTTTTGTCCTTATTCCTATTTTATCATCGTATTAACTCTTACTTTTATCCTTATTACTATTATTATTATCGTAATAACTCTTATTTTTATGCTTATTTGTTTTATTATTATCATTATAAACTATTACTTTCAGCCATATTCCTATTTTTATTATGTAATAACTCCTATTTTTATCCATATTTCTATTATTATTATCGTAATAACTCTTATTTTTATCCTTATAACTATTATTATTATCGTAATAACTCTTATTCTTGTCCTTATTCCGATTTTATCATCTTATTAACTCTTACTTTTTGTCCTCATTACTATTATTATTATCGTAATAACTCTTATTTTTATGCTTATTTGTTTTTATTATTATCATTATAACTATTACCTTCAGCCATATTCCTATTTTTATTATGTAATAACTACTATTTTTATCCATATTTCTATTATTATTATCGTAATAACTCCTATTTTTATCCTTATTTCTATTATTATTATCGTAATAACTATTATTTTTATCCTTTTTACTATTATTATTATCGTAATAACACTTATTTTTGTCCTTATTATTAGTTTATCATCGTATTAACTCTTACTTTTACCCTTATTACTATTATTATTATCGTAATAACTCTTATTTTTTACCCTTATTACTATTATTATTATGATTATAACTATTACTTTCAGCCATAATCCTATTTTTATTATGTAATAACTCTTATTTTTATCCTTATTTATATTATTATTATCGTAGTAACTCTTATTTTTATGCTTATAACTATTATTATTATCGTAATAACTCTTATTTTTATCCTTATAACTATTATTATTATCGTAATAACTCTTATTTTTTATACTTATTACTATTATTATTATCGTAATAACTCTTATTTTTATGCTTATTTCTGTTATTGTTATCATTATAACTATTACTTTCAGCCATATTCCTATTTTTATTATGTAATAACTCTTATTTTTATCCATATTTCTATTATTATTATCGTAATAACTCTTATTTTTATGCTTATTTCTGTTATTATTATCATTATAACTGTTACTTTCAGCCATATTCCTATTTTTATTATGTAATAACGCTTATTTTTTATCCTTATCTCTATTATTATTATCGTAATATCTCTTATTATTATCCTTATAAGCTATTATTATTATCGTAATAACTCTTATTTTTGTCCGTATTCCTATTTTATCATCGTATTAACTCTTACTTTTATCCTTATTACTATTATTATTATCGTAATAACACTTATTTTTATCCTGATTACTATTATTATTATGATTATAACTATTACTTTCAGCCATATTCATATTTTTATTATGTAATAACTCTTACTTTTATCCTTATTTTTATTATTATTATCGTAATAACCGTTTTTTTTATCCTTATAACTATTATTATTATCGTAATAACTCTTATGTTTGTCCTTATTCCTATTTTATCATCGAATTAACTCTTACTTTTATCCTCATTACTATTATTATTATCGTATTAACTCTTATTTTTATCCTTATTTCTATTATTATTATCGTAGTAACTCTTATTTTTATCCTTATAACTATTATTATTATCGTAATAACTCCTATTTTTATCCTTATTACTATTTTTATTATGTAATAACTCTTATTTTTATCCTTATTTCTATTATTATTATCGTAATAACTCCTATTTTTATCCTTATTACTATTATTATTATCGTAATAACTATTATATTTATCCTTATAACTATTACTATTATCGCAATAACTCTTATTTTTATCCTTATAACTATTATTATTATCGTAATAACTCTTATTTTTATCCTTATTTCTATTATTATTATCATTATAACCATTATTTTCAGCCTTATTCCTATTTTTATTATGTAATAACTCTTATTTTTATCCTTATTTCTATTATTATTATCGTAATAACTCCTATTTTTATCCTTATTACTAATATTATTATCGTAATAACTATTATTTTTATCCTTATAACTATTATTATTATCGTAATAACTCTTATTTTTTGTCCTTATTCCTATTTTATCATCGTATTAACTCTTACTTTTATCCTTATTACTATTATTATTATCGTAATAACTCTTATTTTTGTCCTTATCCCTATTTTATCATCGTATTAACTCTTACCTTTATCCTTATTACTATTATTATTATCGTAATAACTGTTATTTTTGTCCTTATTCCTATTTTATCATCGTATTAACTCTCACTTTTATCCATATTACTATTATTATTATCGTAATAACTCCTATTTTTATCCTTATAGCTATTATTATTATCGTAATAACTCTCAGTTTTGTCCTTATTCCTATTTTATCATCGAATTAACTCTTACTTTTATCCTCATTACTATTATTATTATCGTATTAACTCTTATTTTTATCCTTATTTCTATTATTATTATCGTAGTAACTCTTATTTTTATCCTTATAACTATTATTATTATCGTAATAACTCCTATTTTTATCCTTATTACTATTATTATTATCGTAATAACTATTATTTTTATCCTTATAACTATTGCTATTATCGTAATAACTCTTATTTTTGTCCTTATTCCTATTTTATCATCGTATTAACTCTTACTTTTATCCTTATTACTATTATTATTATCGTAATAACTCATATTTTTATCCTTATTTCTGTTATTATTATCATTATAACTATTACTTTCAGCCATGTTCCTATTTTTATTATGTAATAACTCTTATTTTTATCCTTATTTCTATTATTATTATCGTAATGACTCTTATTTTTATCCTTATTTCCATTATTATTATCGTAATAACTCTTATTTTTATCCTTATAACTACTATTATTATCGTAATAACTCTTATTTTTATCCTTATAACTATTATTATTATCGTAATAACTCTTATTTTTGTCCTTATTCGTATTTTATCATCGTATTAACTCTTACTTTTATCCTTATTACTATTATTATTATCGTAATAACTCTTATTTTTATGCTTATTTCTGTTATTGTTATCATTATAACTATTACTTTCAGCCATATTCCAATTTTTATTATGTAATAACTCTTATTTTTATCCATATTTCTATTATTATTATCGTAATAACTCTTATTTTTATGCTTATTTCTGTTATTATTATCATTATAACTGTTACTTTCAGCCATATTCCTATTTTTATTATGTAATAACGCTTATTTTTATCCTTATCTCTATTATTATTATCGTAATATCTCTCATTTTTATCCTTATTTCTATTATTATTATCATTATAACCATTATTTTCAGCCTTATTCCTATTTTTATTATGTAATAACTCTTATTTTTATCCTTATTTCTATTATTATTATCGTAATAACTCTTATTTTTGTCCTTATTCCTATTTTATCATCGTATTAACTCTTACTTTTATCCTTATTACTATTATTATTATCGTAATAACACTTATTTTTATCCTGATTACTATTATTATTATGATTATAACTATTACTTTCAGCCATATTCATATTTTTATTATGTAATAACTCTTACCTTTATCCTTATTTTTATTATTATTATCGTAATAACCGTTATTTTTATCCTTATAACTATTATTATTATCGTAATAACTCTTATTTTTGTCCTTATTCCTATTTTATCATCGTATTAACTCTTACTTTTATCCTTATTACTATTATTATTATCGTAATAACTCTTATTTTTATGCTTATTTGTTTTATTATTATCATTATAACTATTACTTTCAGCCATATTCCTATTTTTATTATGTAATAACTCCTATTTTTATCCATATTTCTATTATTATTATCGTAATAACTCTTATTTTTATCCTTATAACTATTATTATTATCGTAATAACTCTTATTCTTGTCCTTATTCCGATTTTATCATCTTATTAACTCTTACTTTTGTCCTCATTACTATTATTATTATCGTAATAACTCTTATTTTTATGCTTATTTGTTTTATTATTATCATTATAACTATTACCTTCAGCCATATTCCTATTTTTATTATGTAATAACTACTATTTTTATCCATATTTCTATTATTATTATCGTAATAACTCCTATTTTTATCCTTATTTCTATTATTATTATCGTAATAACTATTATTTTTATCCTTTTTACTATTATTATTATCGTAATAACACTTATTTTTGTCCTTATTATTAGTTTATCATCGTATTAACTCTTACTTTTACCCTTATTACTATTATTATTATCGTAATAACTCTTATTTTTACCCTTATTACTATTATTATTATGATTATAACTATTACTTTCAGCCATATTCCTATTTTTATTATGTAATAACTCTTATTTTTATCCTTATTTATATTATTATTATCGTAGTAACTCTTATTTTTATGCTTATAACTATTATTATTATCGTAATAACTCTTATTTTTATCCTTATAACTATTATTATTATCGTAATAACTCTTATTTTTATACTTATTACTATTATTATTATCGTAATAACTCTTATTTTTATGCTTATTTCTGTTATTGTTATCATTATAACTATTACTTTCAGCCATATTCCTATTTTTATTATGTAATAACTCTTATTTTTATCCATATTTCTATTATTATTATCGTAATAACTCTTATTTTTATGCTTATTTCTGTTATTATTATCATTATAACTGTTACTTTCAGCCATATTCCTATTTTTATTATGTAATAACGCTTATTTTTATCCTTATCTCTATTATTATTATCGTAATATCTCTTATTATTATCCTTATAGCTATTATTATTATCGTAATAACTCTTATTTTTGTCCTTATTCCTATTTTATCATCGTATTAACTCTTACTTTTATCCTTATTACTATTATTATTATCGTAATAACACTTATTTTTATCCTGATTACTATTATTATTATGATTATAACTATTACTTTCAGCCATATTCATATTTTTATTATGTAATAACTCTTACTTTTATCCTTATTTTTATTATTATTATCGTAATAACCGTTTTTTTTATCCTTATAACTATTATTATTATCGTAATAACTCTTATGTTTGTCCTTATTCCTATTTTATCATCGAATTAACTCTTACTTTTATCCTCATTACTATTATTATTATCGTATTAACTCTTATTTTTATCCTTATTTCTATTATTATTATCGTAGTAACTCTTATTTTTATCCTTATAACTATTATTATTATCGTAATAACTCCTATTTTTATCCTTATTACTATTATTATTATCGTAATAACTATTATTTTTATCCTTATAACTATTGCTATTATCGTAATAACTCTTATTTTTGTCCTCATTCCTATTTTATCATCGTATTAACTCTTACTTTTATCCTTATTACTATTATTATTATCGTAATAACTCTTATTTTTGTCCTTATTCCTATTTTATCATCGTATTAACTCTTACTTTTATCCTTATTACTATTATTATTATCGTAATAACTCTTATTTTTATCCTTATTTCTATTATTATTATCATTATAACCATTATTTTCAGCCTTATTCCTATTTTTATTATGTAATAACTCTTATTTTTATCCTTATTTCTATTATTATTATCGTAATAACTCCTATTTTTATCCTTATTACTATTATTATTATCGTAATAACTATTATTTTTATCCTTATAACTATTACTATTATCGGAATAACTCTTATTTTTATCCTTATAACTATTATTATTATCGTAATAACTCTTATTTTTATCCTTATTTCTATTATTATTATCATTATAACCATTATTTTCAGCCTTATTCCTATTTTTATTATGTAATAACTCTTATTTTTATCCTTATAGCTATTATTATTATCGTAATAACTCTCAGCTTTGTCCTTATTCCTATTTTATCATCGAATTAACTCTTACTTTTATCCTCATTACTATTATTATTATCGTATTAACTCTTATTTTTATCCTTATTTCTATTATTATTATCGTAGTAACTCTTATTTTTATCCTTATAACTATTATTATTATCGTAATAACTCCTATTTTTATCCTTATTACTATTATTATTATCGTAATAACTATTATTTTTATCCTTATAACTATTGCTATTATCGTAATAACTCTTATTTTTGTCCTTATTCCTATTTTATCATCGTATTAACTCTTACTTTTATCCTTATTACTATTATTATTATCGTAATAACTCATATTTTTATCCTTATTTCTGTTATTATTATCATTATAACTATTACTTTCAGCCATGTTCCTATTTTTATTATGTAATAACTCTTATTTTTATCCTTATTTCTATTATTATTATCGTAATGACTCTTATTTTTATCCTTATTTCCATTATTATTATCGTAATAACTCTTATTTTTATCCTTATAACTACTATTATTATCGTAATAACTCTTATTTTTATCCTTATAACTATTATTATTATCGTAATAACTCTTATTTTTGTCCTTATTCGTATTTTATCATCGTATTAACTCTTACTTTTATCCTTATTACTATTATTATTATCGTAATAACTCTTATTTTTATGCTTATCTCTGTTATTGTTATCATTATAACTATTACTTTCAGCCATATTCCAATTTTTATTATGTAATAACTCTTATTTTTATCCATATTTCTATTATTATTATCGTAATAACTCTTATTTTTATGCTTATTTCTGTTATTATTATCATTATAACTGTTACTTTCAGCCATATTCCTATTTTTATTATGTAATAACGCTTATTTTTATCCTTATCTCTATTATTATTATCGTAATATCTCTCATTTTTATCCTTATTTCTATTATTATTATCATTATAACCATTATTTTCAGCCTTATTCCTATTTTTATTATGTAATAACTCTTATTTTTATCCTTATTTCTATTATTATTATCGTAATAACTCTTATTTTTGTCCTTATTCCTATTTTATCATCGTATTAACTCTTACTTTTATCCTTATTACTATTATTATTATCGTAATAACACTTATTTTTATCCTGATTACTATTATTATTATGATTATAACTATTACTTTCAGCCATATTCATATTTTTATTATGTAATAACTCTTACTTTTATCCTTATTTTTATTATTATTATCGTAATAACCGTTATTTTTATCCTTATAACTATTATTATTATCGTAATAACTCTTATTTTTGTCCTTATTCCTATTTTATCATCGTATTAACTCTTACTTTTATCCTTATTACTATTATTATTATCGTAATAACTCTTATTTTTGTCCTTATCCCTATTTTATCATCGTATTAACTCTTACCTTTATCCTTATAACTATTATTATTATCGTGATAACTCTTATTTTTGTCCTTATTCGTATTATATCATCGTATTAACTCTTACTTTTATCCTCATTACCATTATTATTATCGTAATAACTCTTATTTTTGTCCTTATTCCTATTTTATCATCGTATTAACTCTTACTTTTATCCTTATTACTATTATTATTATCGTAATAACTCTTATTTTTATGCTTATTTGTTTTATTATTATCATTATAACTATTACTTTCAGCCATATTCCTATTTTTATTATGTAATAACTCCTATTTTTATCCATATTTCTATTATTATTATCGTAATAACTCTTATTTTTATCCTTATGACTATTATTATTATCGTAATAACTCCTATTTTTATCCTTATTACTATTATTATTATCGTAATAACTATTATTTTTATCCTTATAACTATCATTATTATCGTAATAACTCTTATTTTTGTCCTTATTCCTATTTTATCATCGTATTAACTCTTACCTTTATCCTTAATACTATTATTATTATCGTAATAACTCTTATTTTTGTCCTTATTCCTATTTTATCATCGTATTAACTCTTACCTTTATCCTTATTACTATTATTATTATCGTAATAACTCTTATTTTTGTCCTTATTCCTATTTTATCATCGTATTAACTCTCACTTTTATCCTTATTACTATTATTATTATCGTAATAACTCATATTTTTATCCTTATTTCTGTTATTATTATCATTATAACTATTACTTTCAGCCATGTTCCTATTTTTATTATGTAATAACTCTTATTTTTATCCTTATTTCTATTATTATTATCGTAATGACTCTTATTTTTATCCTTATTTCCATTATTATTATCGTAATAACTCTTATTTTTATCCTTATAACTATTATTATTATCGTAATAACTCTTATTTTTATCCTTATAACTATTATTATTATCGTAATAACTCTTATTTTTATCCTTATTTCTATTATTATTATCATTATAACCATTATTTTCAGCCTTATTCCTATTTTTATTATGTAATAACTCTTATTTTTATCCTTATTTCTATTATTATTATCGTAATAACTCTTATTTTTATCCTTATAACTATTATTATTATCGTAATAACTCTTATTTTTATCCTTATTTCTATTATTATTATCATTATAACCATTATTTTCAGCCTTATTCCTATTTTTATTATGTAATAACTCTTATTTTTATCCTTATTTCTATTATTATTATCGTAATAACTCCTATTTTTATCCTTATTACTATTATTATTATCGTAATAACTATTATTTATATCCTTATAACTATTATTATTATCGTAATAACTCTTATTTTTGTCCTTATTCCTATTTTATCATCGTATTAACTCTTACTTTTATCCTTATTACTATTATTATTATCGTAATAACTCTTATTTTTGTCCTTATCCCTATTTTATCATCGTATTAACTCTTACCTTTATCCTTATTACTATTATTATTATCGTGATAACTCTTATTTTTGTCCTTATTCGTATTTTATCATCGTATTAACTCTTACTTTTATCCTTATTACTATTATTATTATCGTAATAACTCTTATTTTTATGCTTATTTCTGTTATTGTTATCATTATAACTATTACTTTCAGCCATATTCCTATTTTTATTATGTAATAACTCTTATTTTTATCCATATTTCTATTATTATTATCGTAATAACTCTTATTTTTATGCTGATTTCTGTTATTATTATCATTATAACTATTACTTTCAGCCATATTCCTATTTTTATTATGTAATAACGCTTATTTTTATCCTTATTTCTATTATTATTATCGTAATAACTCTTATTTTTATCCTTATAACTATTATTATTATCGTGATAACTCTTATTTTTGTCCTTATTCGTATTTTATCATCGTATTAACTCTTACTTTTATCCTTATTACTATTATTATTATCGTAATAACTCTTATTTTTATGCTTATTTCTGTTATTGTTATCATTATAACTATTACTTTCAGCCATATTCCTATTATTATTATGTAATAACTCTTATTTTTATCCATATTTCTATTATTATTATCGTAATAACTCTTATTTTTATGCTGATTTCTGTTATTATTATCATTATAACTATTACTTTCAGCCATATTCCTATTTTTATTATGTAATAACGCTTATTTTTATCCTTATTTCTATTATTATTATCGTAATATCTCTTATTTTTATCATTATAGCTATTATTATTATCGTAATAACTCTTATTTTTATGCTTATTTGTTTTATTATTATCATTATAACTATTACTTTCAGCCATATTCCTATTTTTATTATGTAATAACTCCTATTTTTATCCATATTTCTATTATTATTATCGTAATAACTCTTATTTTTATCCTTATAACTATTATTATTATCGTAATAACTCTTATTTTTGTCCTTATTCCTATTTTATCATCGTATTAACTCTTACCTTTATCCTTATTACTATTATTATTATCGTAATAACTCTTATTTTTGTCCTTATTCCTATTTTATCATCGTATTAACTCTCACTTTTATCCTTATTACTATTATTATTATCGTAATAACTCATATTTTTATCCTTATTTCTGTTATTATTATCATTATAACTATCACTTTCAGCCATGTTCCTATTTTTATTATGTAATAACTCTTATTTTTATCCTTATTTCTATTATTATTATCGTAATGACTCTTATTTTTATCCTTATTTCCATTATTATTATCGTAATAACTCTTATTTTTATCCTTATAACTATTATTATTATCGTAATAACTCTTATTTTTATCCTTATAACTATTATTATTATCGTAATAACTCTTATTTTTATCCTTATTTCTATTATTATTATCATTATAACCATTATTTTCAGCCTTATTCCTATTTTTATTATGTAATAACTCTTATTTTTATCCTTATTTCTATTATTATTATCGTAATAACTCTTATTTTTATCCTTATAACTATTATTATTATCGTAATAGCTCTTATTTTTATCCTTATTTCTATTATTATTATCATTATAACCATTATTTTCAGCCTTATTCCTATTTTTATTATGTAATAACTCTTATTTTTATCCTTATTTCTATTATTATTATCGTAATAACTCCTATTTTTATCCTTATTACTATTATTATTATCGTAATAACTATTATTTAGATCCTTATAACTATTATTATTATCGTAATAACTCTTATTTTTGTCCTTATTCCTATTTTATCATCGTATTAACTCTTACTTTTATCCTTATTACTATTATTATTATCGTAATAACTCTTATTTTTGTCCTTATCCCTATTTTATCATCGTATTAACTCTTACCTTTATCCTTATTACTATTATTATTATCGTGATAACTCTTATTTTTGTCCTTATTCGTATTTTATCATCGTATTAACTCTTACTTTTATCCTTATTACTATTATTATTATCGTAATAACTCTTATTTTTATGCTTATTTCTGTTATTGTTATCATTATAACTATTACTTTCAGCCATATTCCTATTTTTATTATGTAATAACTCTTATTTTTATCCATATTTCTATTATTATTATCGTAATAACTCTTATTTTTATGCTGATTTCTGTTATTATTATCATTATAACTATTACTTTCAGCCATATTCCTATTTTTATTATGTAATAACGCTTATTTTTATCCTTATTTCTATTATTATTATCGTAATATCTCTTATTTTTATCCTTATAACTATTATTATCATCGTAATAACTCTTATTTTTGTCCTTATTCCTATTTTATCATCGTATTAACTCTTACTTTTATCCTCATTACCATTATTATTATCGTAATAACTCTTATTTTTATCCTTATTACTATTATTATTATCGTAATAACTCTTATTTTTATCCTTATTACTATTATTATTATCGTAATAACTCTTATTTTTATCCTTATTTCTATTATTATTATGATTATAACTATTACTTGCAGCCATATTCCTATTTTTATTATGTAATAACTATTATTTTTATCCTTATTTCTATTATTATTATCATTATAACTAATACTTTCAGCCATATTCCTATTTTTATTATGTTATAACTCTTATTTTTATCCTTATTACTATTATTATTATCGTAATAACTATTATTTTTATCCTTATAACTATTATTATTATCGTAATAACTATTATTTTTATCCTTATAACTATTATTATTATCGTAATAACTCTTATTTTTGTCCTTATTCCTATTTTATCATCGTATTAACTCTTACTTTTATCCTTATTACTATTATTATTATCGTAATAACTCTTATTTTTGTCCTTATTCCTATTTTATCATCGTATTAACTCTTACTTTTATCCTTATTACTATTATTATTATCGTAATAACTCATATTTTTATCCTTATTTCTGTTATTATTATCATTATAACTATTACTTTCAGCCATGTTCCTATTTTTATTATGTAATAACACTTATTTTTATCCTTATTTCTACTATTATTATCGAAATGACTCTTATTTTTATCCTTATTTCCATTATTATTATCGTAATAACTCTTATTTTTATCCTTATAACTATTATTATTATCGTAATAACTCTTATTTTTATCCTTATAACTATTATTATTATCGTAATAACTCTTATTTTTGTCCTTATTCCTATTTTATCATCGTATTAACTCTTACTTTTATCCTTATTACTATTATTATTATCGTAATAACTCTTATTTTTATGCTTATTTGTTTTATTATTATCATTATAACTATTACTTTCAGCAATATTCCTATTTTTATTATGTAATAACTCCTATTTTTATCCATATTTCTATTATTATTATCGTAATAACTCTTATTTTTATCCTTATAACTATTATTATTATCGTAATAACTCTTATTCTTGTCCTTATTCCTATTTTATCATCCTATTAACTCTTACTTTTGTCCTCATTACTATTATTATTATCGTAATAACTCTTATTTTTATGCTTATTTGTTTTATTATTATCATTATAACTATTACCTTCAGCCATATTCCTATTTTTATTATGTAATAACTCCTATTTTTATCCTTATAACTATTATTAATATCGTAATAACTCTTATTTTTATCCTTATAACTATTATTATTATCGTAATAACCCTTATTTTTATCCTTATAACTATTATCATTATCGTAATAACTCTTATTTTTGTCCTTATTCCTATTTTATCATCGTATTAACTCTTACTTTTATCATTATTACTATTATTATTATCGTAATAACTCTTATTTTTATCATTATAACTATTATTATTATCGGTATAACTCTCATTTTTGTCCTTATTCCTATTTTATCATCGTATTAACTCTTATTTTTATCCTTATTTCTATTATTATTATCGTAATAACTGTTATTTTTGTCCTTATTCCTATTTTATCATCGTATTAACTCTCACTTTTATCCATATTACTATTATTATTATCGTAATAACTCTTATTTTTATCCTTATTTCTGTTATTATTATCATTATAACTATTACTTTCAGCCATATTCCTATTTTTATTATGTAATAACTCTTATTTTTATCCTTATTTCTATTATTATTATCGTAATAACTCTTATTTTTATCCTTATTTCTATTATTATTATGATTATAACTATTACTTGCAGCCATATTCCTATTTTTATTATGTAACAACTCTTATTTTCATCCTTATTTCTATTATTATTATCGTAATGACTCTTATTTTTATCCTTATAACTATTATTATTATCGTAATAACTCTTATTTTTATCCTTATAACTATTATTATTATCGTAATAACTCTTATTTTTATCCTTATTTCTATTATTATTATCATTATAACCATTATTTTCAGCCTTATTCCTATTTTTATTATGTAATAACTCTTATTTTTATCCTTATTTCTATTATTATTATCGTAATAACTCCTATTTTTATCCTTATTACTATTATTATTATCGTAATAACTATTATTTTTATCCTTATGACTATTATTATTATCGTAATAACTCTTATTTTTGTCCTTATTCCTATTTTATCATCGTATTAACTCTTACCTTTATCCTTATTACTATTATTATTATCGTAATAACTGTTATTTTTGTCCTTATTCCTATTTTATCATCGTATTAACTCTCACTTTTATCCATATTACTATTATTATTATCGTAATAACTCATATTTTATCCTTATTTCTGTTATTATTATCATTATAACTATTGCTTTCAGCCATGTTCCTATTTTTATTATGTAATAACTCTTATTTTCATCCTTATTTCTATTATTATTATCGTAATGACTCTTATTTTTATCCTTATTTCCATTATTATTATCGTAATAACTCTTATTTTTATCCTTATAACAATTATTATTATCGTAATAACTCTTATTTTTATCCTTATAACTATTATTATTATCGTGATAACTCTTATTTTTGTCCTTATTCGTATTTTATCATCGTATTAACTCTTACTTTTATGCTTATTACTATTATTATTATCGTAATAACTCTTATTTTTATGCTTATTTCTGTTATTGTTATCATTATAACTATTACTTTCAGCCATATTCCTATTTTTATTATGTAATAACTCTTATTTTTATCCATATTACTATTATTATTATCGTAATAACTCTTATTTTTATCCTTATTTCTGTTATTATTATCATTATAACTATTACTTTCAGCCATGTTCCTATTTTTGTTATGTAATAACACTTATTTTTATCCTTATTTCTATTATTATTATCGAAATGACTCTTATTTTTATCCTTATTTCCATTATTATTATCGTAATAACTCTTATTTTTATCCTTATAACTATTATTATTATCGTAATAACTCTTATTTTTATCCTTATAACTATTATTATTATCGTGATAACTCTTATTTTTGTCCTTATTCGTATTTTATCATCGTATTAACTCTTACTTTTATGCTTATTACTATTATTATTATCGTAATAACTCTTATTTTTATGCTTATTTCTGTTATTGTTATCATTATAACTATTACTTTCAGCCATATTCCTATTTTTATTATGTAATAACTCTTATTTTTATCCATATTACTATTATTATTATCGTAATAACTCTTATTTTTATCCTTATTTCTGTTATTATTATCATTATAACTATTACTTTCAGCCATGTTCCTATTTTTGTTATGTAATAACACTTATTTTTATCCTTATTTCTATTATTATTATCGAAATGACTCTTATTTTTATCCTTATTTCCATTATTATTATCGTAATAACTCTTATTTTTATCCTTATAACTATTATTATTATCGTAATAACTCTTATTTTTATCCTTATAACTATTATTATTATCGTAATAACTCTTATTTTTATCCTTATTTCTATTATTATTATCATTATAACCATTATTTTCAGCCTTATTCCTATTTTTATTATGTAATAACTCTTATTTTTATCCTTATTTCTATTATTATTATCGTAATAACTCTTATTTTTATCCTTATAACTATTATTATTATCGTAATAGCTCTTATTTTTATCCTTATTTCTATTATTATTATCATTATAACCATTATTTTCAGCCTTATTCCTATTTTTATTATGTAATAACTCTTATTTTTATCCTTATTTCTATTATTATTATCGTAATAACTCCTATTTTTATCCTTATTACTATTATTATTATCGTAATAACTATTATTTAGATCCTTATAACTATTATTATTATCGTAATAACTCTTATTTTTGTCCTTATTCCTATTTTATCATCGTATTAACTCTTACCTTTATCCTTATTACTATTATTATTATCGTAATAACTCTTATTTTTGTCCTTATTCCTATTTTATCATCGTATTAACTCTCACTTTTATCCTTATTACTATTATTATTATCGTAATAACTCATATTTTTATCCTTATTTCTGTTATTATTATCATTATAACTATTACTTTCAGCCATGTTCCTATTTTTATTATGTAATAACTCTTATTTTTATCCTTATTTCTATTATTATTATCGTAATGACTCTTATTTTTATCCTTATTTCCATTATTATTATCGTAATAACTCTTATTTTTATCCTTATAACTATTATTATTATCGTAATAACTCTTATTTTTATCCTTATAACTATTATTATTATCGTGATAACTCTTATTTTTGTCCTTATTCGTATTTTATCATCGTATTAACTCTTACTTTTATGCTTATTACTATTATTATTATCGTAATAACTCTTATTTTTATGCTTATTTCTGTTATTGTTATCATTATAACTATTACTTTCAGCCATATTCCTATTTTTATTATGTAATAACTCTTATTTTTATCCATATTACTATTATTATTATCGTAATAACTCTTATTTTTATCCTTATTTCTGTTATTATTATCATTATAACTATTACTTTCAGCCATGTTCCTATTTTTGTTATGTAATAACACTTATTTTTATCCTTATTTCTATTATTATTATCGAAATGACTCTTATTTTTATCCTTATTTCCATTATTATTATCGTAATAACTCTTATTTTTATCCTTATAACTATTATTATTATCGTAATAACTCTTATTTTTATCCTTATAACTATTATTATTATCGTGATAACTCTTATTTTTGTCCTTATTCGTATTTTATCATCGTATTAACTCTTACTTTTATGCTTATTACTATTATTATTATCGTAATAACTCTTATTTTTATGCTTATTTCTGTTATTGTTATCATTATAACTATTACTTTCAGCCATATTCCTATTTTTATTATGTAATAACTCTTATTTTTATCCATATTACTATTATTATTATCGTAATAACTCTTATTTTTATCCTTATTTCTGTTATTATTATCATTATAACTATTACTTTCAGCCATGTTCCTATTTTTGTTATGTAATAACACTTATTTTTATCCTTATTTCTATTATTATTATCGAAATGACTCTTATTTTTATCCTTATTTCCATTATTATTATCGTAATAAACTCTTATTTTTATCCTTATAACTATTATTATTATCGTAATAACTCTTATTTTATCCTTATAACTATTATATTATCGTAATAACTCTTATTTTTATCCTTATTTCTATTATTATTATCATTATAACCATTATTTTCAGCCTTATTCCTATTTTTATTATGTAATAACTCTTATTTTTATCCTTATTTCTATTATTATTATCGTAATAACTCTTATTTTTATCCTTATAACTATTATTATTATCGTAATAGCTCTTATTTTTATCCTTATTTCTATTATTATTATCATTATAACCATTATTTTCAGCCTTATTCCTATTTTTTATTATGTAATAACTCTTATTTTTATCCTTATTTCTATTATTATTATCGTAATAACTCCTATTTTTATCCTTATTACTATTATTATTATCGTAATAACTATTATTTAGATCCTTATAACTATTATTATTATCGTAATAACTCTTATTTTTGTCCTTATTCCCTATTTTATCATCGTATTAACTCTTACCTTTATCCTTATTACTATTATTATTATCGTAATAACTCTTATTTTTGTCCTTATTCCTATTTTATCATCGTATTAACTCTCACTTTTATCCTTATTACTATTATTATTATCGTAATAACTCATATTTTTTATCCTTATTTCTGTTATTATTATCATTATAACTATTACTTTCAGCCATGTTCCTATTTTTATTATGTAATAACTCTTATTTTTATCCTTATTTCTATTATTATTATCGTAATGACTCTTATTTTTATCCTTATTTCCATTATTATTATCGTAATAACTCTTATTTTTATCCTTATAACTATTATTATTATCGTAATAACTCTTATTTTTATCCTTATAACTATTATTATTATCGTAATAACTCTTATTTTTATCCTTATTTCTATTATTATTATCATTATAACCATTATTTTCAGCCTTATTCCTATTTTTATTATGTAATAACTCTTATTTTTATCCTTATTTCTATTATTATTATCGTAATAACTCTTATTTTTATCCTTATAACTATTATTATTATCGTAATAACTCTTATTTTTATCCTTATTTCTATTATTATTATCATTATAACCATTATTTTCAGCCTTATTCCTATTTTTATTATGTAATAACTCTTATTTTTATCCTTATTTCTATTATTATTATCATTATAACCATTATTTTCAGCCTTATTCCTATTTTTATTATGTAATAACTCTTATTTTTATCCTTATTTCTATTATTATTATCGTAATAACTCCTATTTTTATCCTTATTACTATTATTATTATCGTAATAACTATTATTTATATCCTTATAACTATTATTATTATCGTAATAACTCTTATGTTTGTCCTTATTCCTATTTTATCATCGTATTAACTCTTACTTTTATCCTTATTACTATTATTATTATCGTAATAACTCTTATTTTTGTCCTTATCCCTATTTTATCATCGTATTAACTCTTACCTTTATCCTTATTACTATTATTATTATCGTGATAACTCTTATTTTTGTCCTTATTCGTATTTTTATCATCGTATTAACTCTTACTTTTATCCTTATTACTATTATTATTATCGTAATAACTCTTATTTTTATGCTTATTTCTGTTATTGTTATCATTATAACTATTACTTTCAGCCATATTCCTATTTTTATTATGTAATAACTCTTATTTTTATCCATATTTCTATTATTATTATCGTAATAACTCTTATTTTTATGCTGATTTCTGTTATTATTATCATTATAACTATTACTTTCAGCCATATTCCTATTTTTATTATGTAATAACGCTTATTTTTATCCTTATTTCTATTATTATTATCGTAATAACTCTTATTTTTATCCTTATAACTATTATTATTATCGTGATAACTCTTATTTTTGTCCTTATTCGTATTTTATCATCGTATTAACTCTTACTTTTATCCTTATTACTATTATTATTATCGTAATAACTCTTATTTTTATGCTTATTTCTGTTATTGTTATCATTATAACTATTACTTTCAGCCATATTCCTATTATTATTATGTAATAACTCTTATTTTTATCCATATTTCTATTATTATTATCGTAATAACTCTTATTTTTATGCTGATTTCTGTTATTATTATCATTATAACTATTACTTTCAGCCATATTCCTATTTTTATTATGTAATAACGCTTATTTTTATCCTTATTTCTATTATTATTATCGTAATATCTCTTATTTTTATCATTATAGCTATTATTATTATCGTAATAACTCTTATTTTTATGCTTATTTGTTTTATTATTATCATTATAACTATTACTTTCAGCCATATTCCTATTTTTATTATGTAATAACTCCTATTTTTATCCATATTTCTATTATTATTATCGTAATAACTCTTATTTTTATCCTTATAACTATTATTATTATCGTAATAACTCTTATTTTTGTCCTTATTCCTATTTTATCATCGTATTAACTCTTACCTTTATCCTTATTACTATTATTATTATCGTAATAACTCTTATTTTTGTCCTTATTCCTATTTTATCATCGTATTAACTCTCACTTTTATCCTTATTACTATTATTATTATCGTAATAACTCATATTTTTATCCTTATTTCTGTTATTATTATCATTATAACTATCACTTTCAGCCATGTTCCTATTTTTATTATGTAATAACTCTTATTTTTATCCTTATTTCTATTATTATTATCGTAATGACTCTTATTTTTATCCTTATTTCCATTATTATTATCGTAATAACTCTTATTTTTATCCTTATAACTATTATTATTATCGTAATAACTCTTATTTTTATCCTTATAACTATTATTATTATCGTAATAACTCTTATTTTTATCCTTATTTCTATTATTATTATCATTATAACCATTATTTTCAGCCTTATTCCTATTTTTATTATGTAATAACTCTTATTTTTATCCTTATTTCTATTATTATTATCGTAATAACTCTTATTTTTATCCTTATAACTATTATTATTATCGTAATAGCTCTTATTTTTATCCTTATTTCTATTATTATTATCATTATAACCATTATTTTCAGCCTTATTCCTATTTTTATTATGTAATAACTCTTATTTTTATCCTTATTTCTATTATTATTATCGTAATAACTCCTATTTTTATCCTTATTACTATTATTATTATCGTAATAACTATTATTTAGATCCTTATAACTATTATTATTATCGTAATAACTCTTATTTTTGTCCTTATTCCTATTTTATCATCGTATTAACTCTTACTTTTATCCTTATTACTATTATTATTATCGTAATAACTCTTATTTTTGTCCTTATCCCTATTTTATCATCGTATTAACTCTTACCTTTATCCTTATTACTATTATTATTATCGTGATAACTCTTATTTTTGTCCTTATTCGTATTTTATCATCGTATTAACTCTTACTTTTATCCTTATTACTATTATTATTATCGTAATAACTCTTATTTTTATGCTTATTTCTGTTATTGTTATTATTATAACTATTACTTTCAGCCATATTCCTATTTTTATTATGTAATAACTCTTATTTTTATCCATATTTCTATTATTATTATCGTAATAACTCTTATTTTTATGCTGATTTCTGTTATTATTATCATTATAACTATTACTTTCAGCCATATTCCTATTTTTATTATGTAATAACGCTTATTTTTATCCTTATTTCTATTATTATTATCGTAATATCTCTTATTTTTATCCTTATAACTATTATTATCATCGTAATAACTCTTATTTTTGTCCTTATTCCTATTTTATCATCGTATTAACTCTTACTTTTATCCTCATTACCATTATTATTATCGTAATAACTCTTATTTTTATCCTTATTACTATTATTATTATCGTAATAACTCTTATTTTTATCCTTATTACTATTATTATTATCGTAATAACTCTTATTTTTATCCTTATTTCTATTATTATTATGATTATAACTATTACTTGCAGCCATATTCCTATTTTTATTATGTAATAACTCTTATTTTTATCCTTATTTCTATTATTATTATCATTATAACTAATACTTTCAGCCATATTCCTATTTTTATTATGTTATAACTCTTATTTTTATCCTTATTACTATTATTATTATCGTAATAACTATTATTTTTTATCCTTATAACTATTATTATTATCGTAATAACTATTATTTTTATCCTTATAACTATTATTATTATCGTAATAACTCTTATTTTTGTCCTTATTCCTATTTTATCATCGTATTAACTCTTACTTTTATCCTTATTACTATTATTATTATCGTAATAACTCTTATTTTTGTCCTTATTCCTATTTTATCATCGTATTAACTCTTACTTTTATCCTTATTACTATTATTATTATCGTAATAACTCATATTTTTATCCTTATTTCTGTTATTATTATCATTATAACTATTACTTTCAGCCATGTTCCTATTTTTATTATGTAATAACACTTATTTTTATCCTTATTTCTACTATTATTATCGAAATGACTCTTATTTTTATCCTTATTTCCATTATTATTATCGTAATAACTCTTATTTTTATCCTTATAACTATTATTATTATCGTAATAACTCTTATTTTTATCCTTATAACTATTATTATTATCGTAATAACTCTTATTTTTGTCCTTATTCCTATTTTATCATCGTATTAACTCTTACTTTTATCCTTATTACTATTATTATTGTCGTAATAACTCTATTTTTATGCTTATTTGTTTTATTATTATCATTATAACTATTACTTTCAGCAATATTCCTATTTTTATTATGTAATAACTCCTATTTTTATCCATATTTCTATTATTATTATCGTAATAACTCTTATTTTTATCCTTATAACTATTATTATTATCGTAATAACTCTTATTCTTGTCCTTATTCCTATTTTATCATCCTATTAACTCTTACTTTTGTCCTCATTACTATTATTATTATCGTAATAACTCTTATTTTTATGCTTATTTGTTTTATTATTATCATTATAACTATTACCTTCAGCCATATTCCTATTTTTATTATGTAATAACTCCTATTTTTATCCATATTTCTATTATTATTATCGTAATAACTCCTATTTTTATCCTTATTTCTATTATTATTATCGTAATAACTATTATTTTTATCCTTTTTACTATTATTATTATCGTAATAACTCTTATTTTTGTCCTTATTCCTAGTTTATCATCGTATTAACTCTTACTTTTATCCTTATTACTATTATTATTATCGTAATAACTCTTATTTTTACCCTTATTACTATTATTATTATGATTATAACTATTACTTTCAGCCATATTCCTATTTTTATTATGTAATAACTCTTATTTTTATCCTTATTTATATTATTATTATCGTAGTAACTCTAATTTTTATCCTTATAACTATTATTATTATCGTAATAACTCTTATTTTTATCCTTATAACTATTATTATTATCGTAATAACCCTTATTTTTATCCTTATAACTATTATCATTATCGTAATAACTCTTATTTTTGTCCTTATTCCTATTTTATCATCGTATTAACTCTTACTTTTATCATTATTACTATTATTATTATCGTAATAACTCTTATTTTTATCATTATAACTATTATTATTATCGGTATAACTCTCATTTTTGTCCTTATTCCTATTTTATCATCGTATTAACTCTTATTTTTATCCTTATTTCTATTATTATTATCGTAATAACTGTTATTTTTGTCCTTATTCCTATTTTATCATCGTATTAACTCTCACTTTTATCCATATTACTATTATTATTATCGTAATAACTCTTATTTTTATCCTTATTTCTGTTATTATTATCATTATAACTATTACTTTCAGCCATATTCCTATTTTTATTATGTAATAACTCTTATTTTTATCCTTATTTCTATTATTATTATCGTAATAACTCTTATTTTTATCCTTATTTCTATTATTATTATGATTATAACTATTACTTGCAGCCATATTCCTATTTTTATTATGTAACAACTCTTATTTTCATCCTTATTTCTATTATTATTATCGTAATGACTCTTATTTTTATCCTTATTTCCATTATTATTATCGTAATAACTCTTATTTTTATCCTTATAACTATTATTATTATCGTAATAACTCTTATTTTTATCCTTATAACTATTATTATTATCGTAATAACTCTTATTTTTATCCTTATTTCTATTATTATTATCATTATAACCATTATTTTCAGCCTTATTCCTATTTTTATTATGTAATAACTCCTATTTTTATCCTTATTTCTATTATTATTATCGTAATAACTCCTATTTTTATCCTTATTACTATTATTATTATCGTAATAACTATTATTTTTATCCTTATGACTATTATTATTATCGTAATAACTCTTATTTTTGTCCTTATTCCTATTTTATCATCGTATTAACTCTTACCTTTATCCTTATTACTATTATTATTATCGTAATAACTGTTATTTTTGTCCTTATTCCTATTTTATCATCGTATTAACTCTCACTTTTATCCATATTACTATTATTATTATCGTAATAACTCTTATTTTTATCCTTATTTCTGTGTTATTATTATCATTATAACTATTACTTTCAGCCATGTTCCTATTTTTGTTATGTAATAACACTTATTTTTATCCTTATTTCTATTATTATTATCGAAATGACTCTTATTTTTATCCTTATTTCCATTATTATTATCGTAATAACTCTTATTTTTATCCTTATAACTATTATTATTATCGTAATAACTCTTATTTTTATCCTTATAACTATTATTATTATCGTAATAACTCTTATTTTTGTCCTTATTCCTATTTTATCATCGTATTAACTCTTACTTTTATCCTTATTACTATTATTATTATCGTAATAACTCTTATTTTTATGCTTATTTGTTTTATTATTATCATTATAACTATTACCTTCAGCCATATTCCTATTTTTATTATGTAATAACTCCTATTTTTATCCATATTTCTATTATTATTATCGTAATAACTCCTATTTTTATCCTTATTTCTATTATTATTATCGTAATAACTATTATTTTTATCCTTTTTACTATTATTATTATCGTAATAACTCTTATTTTTGTCCTTATTATTAGTTTATCATCGTATTAACTCTTACTTTTACCCTTATTACTATTATTATTATCGTAATAACTCTTATTTTTACCCTTATTACTATTATTATTATGATTATAACTATTACTTTCAGCCATATTCCTATTTTTATTATGTAATAACTCTTATCTTTATCCTTATTTATATTATTATTATCGTAGTAACTCTTATTTTTATGCTTATAACTATTATTATTATCGTAATAACTCTTATTTTTATCCTTATAACTATTATTATTATCGTAATAACTCTTATTTTTATCCTTATAACTATTATCATTAACGTAATAACTCTTATTTTTGTCCTTATTCCTATTTTATCATCGTATTAGCTCTTACTTTTATCATTATTACTATTATTATTATCGTAATAACTCTTATTTTTATCCTTATAACTATTATTATTATCGTTATAAATCTCATTTTTGTCCTTATTCCTATTTTATCATCGTATTAACTCTTATTTTTATCCTTATTTCTATTATTATTATCGTAATAACTATTACTTTCAGCCATATTCCTATTTTTATTATGTTATGACTCTTATTTTTATCCTTATTTCTATTATTATTATCGTAATAACTCTCATTTTTGTCCTTATTCCTGTTTTATCATCGTATTAACTCTTACCTTTATCCTTATTACTATTATTATTATCGTAATAACTGCTATTTTTGTCCTTATTCCTATTTTATCATCGTATTAACTCTTACTTTTATCCTTATTACTATTATTATTATCGTAATAACTCTTATTTTTATGCTTATTTCTGTTATTGTTATCATTATAACTATTACTTTCAGCCATATTCCTATTTTTATTATGTAATAACTCTTATTTTTATCCATATTTCTATTATTATTATCGTAATAACTCTTATTTTTATGCTGATTTCTGTTATTATTATCATTATAACTATTACTTTCAGCCATATTCCTATTTTTATTATGTAATAACGCTTATTTTTATCCTTATTTCTATTATTATTATCGTAATATCTCTTATTTTTATCCTTATAACTATTATTATTATCGTAATAACTCTTATTTTTGTCCTTATTCCTATTTTATCATCGTATTAACTCTTACTTTTATCCTCATTACCATTATTATTATCGTAATAACTCTTATTTTTATCCTTATTACTATTATTATTATCGTAATAACTCTTATTTTTATCCTTATTACTATTATTATTATCGTAATAACTCTTATTTTTATCCTTATTTCTATTATTATTATGATTAGAAACTATTACTTGCAGCCATATTCCTATTTTTATTATGTAATAACTCTTATTTTTATCCTTATTTCTATTATTATTATCATTATAACTAATACTTTCAGCCATATTCCTATTTTTATTAAGTTATAACTCTTATTTTTATCCTTATTACTATTATTATTATCGTAATAACTATTATTTTTATCCTTATAACTATTATTATTATCGTAATAACTATTATTTTTATCCTTATAACTATTATTATTATCGTAATAACTCTTATTTTTTGTCCTTATTCTATTTTATCATCGTATTAACTCTTACTTTTATCCTTATTACTATTATTATTATCGTAATAACTCTTATTTTTGTCCTTATTCCTATTTTATCATCGTATTAACTCTTACTTTTATCCTTATTACTATTATTATTATCGTAATAACTCATATTTTTATCCTTATTTCTGTTATTATTATCATTATAACTATTACTTTCAGCCATGTTCCTATTTTTATTATGTAATAACACTTATTTTTATCCTTATTTCTACTATTATTATCGAAATGACTCTTATTTTTATCCTTATTTCCATTATTATTATCGTAATAACTCTTATTTTTATCCTTATAACTATTATTATTATCGTAATAACTCTTATTTTTATCCTTATAACTATTATTATTATCGTAATAACTCTTATTTTTGTCCTTATTCCTATTTTATCATCGTATTAACTCTTACTTTTATCCTTATTACTATTATTATTGTCGTAATAACTCTTATTTTTATGCTTATTTGTTTTATTATTATCATTATAACTATTACTTTCAGCAATATTCCTATTTTTATTATGTAATAACTCCTATTTTTATCCATATTTCTATTATTATTATCGTAATAACTCTTATTTTTATCCTTATAAACTATTATTATTATCGTAATAACTCTTATTCTTGTCCTTATTCCTATTTTATCATCCTATTAACTCTTACTTTTGTCCTCATTATCCTCATTACTATTATTATTATCGTAATAACTCTTATTTTTATGCTTATTTGTTTTATTATTATCATTATAACTATTGCCTTCAGCCATATTCCTATTTTTATTATGTAATAACTCCTATTTTTATCCACATTTCTATTATTATTATCGTAATAACTCCTATTTTTATCCTTATTTCTATTATTATTATCGTAATAACTATTATTTTTATCCTTTTTACTATTATTATTATCGTAATAACTCTTATTTTTGTCCTTATTCCTAGTTTATCATCGTATTAACTCTTACTTTTATCCTTATTACTATTATTATTATCGTAATAACTCTTATTTTTACCCTTATTACTATTATTATTATGATTATAACTATTACTTTCAGCCATATTCCTATTTTTATTATGTAATAACTCTTATTTTTATCCTTATTTATATTATTATTATCGTAGTAACTCTTAATTTTATCCTTATAACTATTATTATTATCGTAATAAC
>CAMAOD020000279.1:0-18048 GCA_945859595.2 Megachile willughbiella
GAAAATAATAGTTATTACGATAATAATAATAGTAATAAGGATAAAAATAAGAGTTATTACGATAAGAAAAATAGGAATAAGGATAAAAATATGAGTTGTTACGATAATAATAATAGAAATAAGGATAAAAATAAGAGTTATTACGATAATAATAATAGTAATAAGGATAGAAGTAAGAGTTAATATGATGATTTAAATAGGAATAAGGACAAAAATAAGAGTTATTACTATAATAATAATAGTTATAAGGATAAAAATAAGAGTTATAACGATAATAATAACAGTTATAAGGCTGAAAATAATAGTGATTACGATAATAATAATACTAATAAGGATAAAAATAAGAGTTATTCCGATAATAAAAATAGGAATAAGGATAAAAATAAGAGTTATTACGATAATAATAATAGAAATTAGGATAAAAATAAGAGTTCTTACATAATTAAAATAGGAATAAGGCTGAAGATAATAGTTATTACGATAATAATAATAGCAATAATGATAAAAATAAGAGTTATTTCGATAATAATAATAGTGATAAGGCTGAATATAATAGTTACTACGATAATAGTAATACTAATAAGGATAAAAATGAAAGTTATTACGATAATAATAATACTAATAAGGATAAAAATAAGAGTTATTACGATAATAAAAATAGGAATAAGGATAAGAATAAGAGTTATTACGATAATAATAATAGAAATAAGGATAAAAATAAGAGTTATTACGATAATAATAATAGTAACAAGGATAAAAGTAAGAGTTAATACGATGATAAAATAGGAATAAGGACATAAATAAGAGTTATTACGATAATAATAATAGTTATAAGGATAAAAATAAGAGTTATTACGATAATACATAAGAGAAATAAGGATAAAAATAAGAGTTATTACGATAATAATAATAGTAGTAAGGATAAAAGTAAGAGTTAATACTATCATAAAATAGGAATAAGGACAAAAATAAGAGTTATTACGATAATAATAATAGTCATAAGGATAAAAATAAGAGTTATTACGATAATAATAATAGTAATAAGGATAAAAGTAAGAGTTAATATGATGATAAAATAGGAATAAGGACAAAAATAGGAGTTATTACGATAATAATAATAGTAATAAGGATAAAAGTAAGAGTTAGTATGATGATAAAATAGGAATAAGGACAAAAATAAGAGTTATTACGATAATAATAATAGTTATAAGGGTAAAAATAAGAGTTATTACGATAATAATAATAGAAATTAGGATAAAAATAAGAGTTATTACATAATAAAAATAGGAATATGTCTGAAAATAATAGTTATAATGATAATAATAATAGTAATAAGGATAAAAATAGGAGTTATTACGATAATAATAATAGTGATAAGGCTGAAAATAATAGTTATTACGATAATAATAATAGTAATAAGGATAAAAATAAGAGTTATTACGATAAGAAAAATAGGAATAAGGATAAAAATATGAGTTGTTACGATAATAATAATAGTAACAAGGATAAAAGTAAGAGTTAATACGATGATAAAATAGGAATAAGGACATAAATAAGAGTTATTACGATAATAATAATAGTTATAAGGATAAAAATAAGAGTTATTACGATAATAATAAGAGAAATAAGGATAAAAATAAGAGTTATTACGATAATAATAATAGTAGTAAGGATAAAAGTAAGAGTTAATACGATCATAAAATAGGAATAAGGACAAAAATAAGAGTTATTACGATAATAATAATAGTCATAAGGATAAAAATAAGAGTTATTACGATAATAATAATAGTAATAAGGATAAAAGTAAGAGTTAATATGATGATAAAATAGGAATAAGGACAAAAATAGGAGTTATTACGATAATAATAATAGTAATAAGGATAAAAGTAAGAGTTAGTATGATGATAAAATAGGAATAAGGACAAAAATAAGAGTTATTACGATAATAATAATAGTTATAAGGGTAAAAATAAGAGTTATTACGATAATAATAATAGAAATTAGGATAAAAATAAGAGTTATTACATAATAAAAATAGGAATATGTCTGAAAATAATAGTTATAATGATAATAATAATAGTAATAAGGATAAAAATAAGAGTTATTACGATAATAATAATAGTGATAAGGCTGAAAATAATAGTTATTACGATAATAATAATAGTAATAAGGATAAAAATAAGAGTTATTACGATAAGAAAAATAGGAATAAGGATAAAAATATGAGTTGTTACGATAATAATAATAGAAATAAGGATAAAAATAAGAGTTATTACGATAATAATAATAGTAATAAGGATAGAAGTGAGAGTTAATATGATGATTTAAATAGGAATAAGGACAAAAATAAGAGTTATTACTATAATAATAATAGTTATAAGGATAAAAATAAGAGTTATAACGATAATAATAACAGTTATAAGGCTGAAAATAATAGTGATTACGATAATAATAATACTAATAAGGATAAAAATAAGAGTTATTCCGATAATAAAAATAGGAATAAGGATAAAAATAAGAGTTATTACGATAATAATAATAGAAATTAGGATAAAAATAAGAGTTATTGCATAATAAAAATAGGAATATGGCTGAAAGTAATAGTTATAATGATAATAATAATAGAAATAAGGATAAAAATAAGAGTTATTACGATAATAATAATAGTAATAAGGATAAAAATAAGAGTTCTTACATAATTAAAATAGGAACAAGGCTGAAAATAATAGTTATTACGATAATAATAATAGCAATAATGATAAAAATAAGTGTTACTACGAGAATAATAATGGTAATAAGGATAAAAATAAGAGTTATTACGATAATAATAATAGTTATAAGGGTAAAAATAAGAGTTATTACGATAATAATAATATAAATTAGGATAAAAATAAGAGTTATTACGATAATAATAATAGTTATAAGGGTAAAAATAAGAGTTATTACGATAATAATAATAGAAATTAGGATAAAAATAAGAGTTATTACATAATAAAAATAGGAATATGTCTGAAAATAATAGTTATAATGATAATAATAATAGTAATAAGGATAAAAATAAGAGTTATTACGATAATAATAATAGTAATAAGGATAGAAGTAAGAGTTAATATGATGATTTAAATAGGAATATGGACAAAAATAAGACTTATTACTATAATAACAATAGTTATAAGGATAAAAATAAGAGCTATAACGATAATAATAACAGTTATAAGGCTGAAAATAATAGTGATTACGATAATAATAATACTAATAAGGATAAAAATAAGAGTTATTCCGATAATAAAAATAGGAATAAGGATAAAAATAAGAGTTATTACGATAATAATAATAGAAATAAGGATAAAAATAAGACTTATTACGATAATAATAATAGAAATTAGGATAAAAATAAGAGTTATTGCATAATAAAAATAGGAATATGGCTGAAAGTAATAGTTATAATGATAATAATAATAGAAATAAGGATAAAAATAAGAGTTATTACGATAATAATAATAGTAATAAGGATAAAAATAAGAGTTCTTACATAATTAAAATAGGAATCAGGCTGAAGATAATAGTTATTACGATAATAATAATAGCAATAATGATAAAAATAAGAGTTATTTCGATAATAATAATAGTGATAAGGCTGAATATAATAGTTACTACGATAATAGTAATACTAATAAGGATAAAAATGAAAGTTATTACGATAATAATAATACTAATAAGGATAAAAATAAGAGTTATTACGATAATAAAAATAGGAATAAGGATAAGAATAAGAGTTATTACGATAATAATAATAGAAATAAGGATAAAAATAAGAGTTATTACGATAATAATAATAGTAACAAGGATAAAAGTAAGAGTTAATACGATGATAAAATAGGAATAAGGACATAAATAAGAGTTATTACGATAATAATAATAGTTATAAGGATAAAAAATAAGAGTTATTACGATAATAATAAGAGAAATAAGGATAAAAATAAGAGTTATTACGATAATAATAATAGTAGTAAGGATAAAAGTAAGAGTTAATACGATCATAAAATAGGAATAAGGACAAAAATAAGAGTTATTACGATAATAATAATAGTCATAAGGATAAAAATAAGAGTTATTACGATAATAATAATAGTAATAAGGATAAAAGTAAGAGTTAATATGATGATAAAATAGGAATAAGGACAAAAATAGGAGTTATTACGATAATAATAATAGTAATAAGGATAAAAGTAAGAGTTAGTATGATGATAAAATAGGAATAAGGACAAAAATAAGAGTTATTACGATAATAATAATAGTTATAAGGGTAAAAATAAGAGTTATTACGATAATAATAATAGAAATTAGGATAAAAATAAGAGTTATTACATAATAAAAATAGGAATATGTCTGAAAATAATAGTTATAAATGATAATAATAATAGTAATAAGGATAAAAATAAGAGTTATTACGATAATAATAATAGTGATAAGGCTGAAAATAATGGTTATTACGATAATAATAATAGTAATAAGGATAAAAATAAGAGTTCTTACATAATTAAAATAGGAACAAGGCTGAAAATAATAGTTATTACGATAATAATAATAGCAATAATGATAAAAATAAGTGTTACTACGAGAATAATAATGGTAATAAGGATAAAAATAAGAGTTATTACGATAATAATAATAGTTATAAGGGTAAAAATAAGAGTTATTACGATAATAATAATATAAATTAGGATAAAAATAAGAGTTATTACGATAATAATAATAGTTATAAGGGTAAAAATAAGAGTTATTACGATAATAATAATAGAAATTAGGATAAAAATAAGAGTTATTACATAATAAAAATAGGAATATGTCTGAAAATAATAGTTATAATGATAATAATAATAGTAATAAGGATAAAAATAAGAGTTATTACGATAATAATAATAGTAATAAGGATAGAAGTAAGAGTTAATATGATGATTTAAATAGGAATATGGACAAAAATAAGACTTATTACTATAATAACAATAGTTATAAGGATAAAAATAAGAGCTATAACGATAATAATAACAGTTATAAGGCTGAAAATAATAGTGATTACGATAATAATAATACTAATAAGGATAAAAATAAGAGTTATTCCGATAATAAAAATAGGAATAAGGATAAAAATAAGAGTTATTACGATAATAATAATAGAAATAAGGATAAAAATAAGACTTATTACGATAATAATAATAGAAATTAGGATAAAAATAAGAGTTATTGCATAATAAAAATAGGAATATGGCTGAAAGTAATAGTTATAATGATAATAATAATAGAAATAAGGATAAAAATAAGAGTTATTACGATAATAATAATAGTAATAAGGATAAAAATAAGAGTTCTTACATAATTAAAATAGGAATAAGGCTGAAGATAATAGTTATTACGATAATAATAATAGCAATAATGATAAAAATAAGAGTTATTTCGATAATAATAATAGTGATAAGGCTGAATATAATAGTTACTACGATAATAGTAATACTAATAAGGATAAAAATGAAAGTTAATTACGATAATAATAATACTAATAAGGATAAAAATAAGAGTTATTACGATAATAAAAATAGGAATAAGGATAAGAATAAGAGTTATTACGATAATAATAATAGAAATAAGGATAAAAATAAGAGTTATTACGATAATAATAATAGTAACAAGGATAAAAGTAAGAGTTAATACGATGATAAAATAGGAATAAGGACATAAATAAGAGTTATTACGATAATAATAATAGTTATAAGGATAAAAATAAGAGTTATTACGATAATAATAAGAGAAATAAGGATAAAAATAAGAGTTATTACGATAATAATAATAGTAGTAAGGATAAAAGTAAGAGTTAATACGATGATAAAATAGGAATAAGGACAAAAATAAGAGTTATTACGATAATAATAATAGTCATAAGGATAAAAATAAGAGTTATTACGATAATAATAATAGTAATAAGGATAAAAGTAAGAGTTAATATGATGATAAAATAGGAATAAGGACAAAAATAGGAGTCATTACGATAATAATAATAGTAATAAGGATAAAAGTAAGAGTTAGTATTATGATAAAATAGGAATAAGGACAAAAATAAGAGTTATTACGATAATAATAATAGTTATAAGGGTAAAAATAAGAGTTATTACGATAATAATAATAGAAATTAGGATAAAAATAAGAGTTATTACATAATAAAAATAGGAATATGTCTGAAAATAATAGTTATAATGATAATAATAATAGTAATAAGGATAAAAATAAGAGTTATTACGATAATAATAATAGTGATAAGGCTGAAAATAATAGTTATTACGATAATAATAATAGTAATAAGGATAAAAATAAGAGTTATTACGATAAGAAAAATAGGAATAAGGATAAAAATATGAGTTGTTACGATAATAATAATAGAAATAAGGATAAAAATAAGAGTTATTACGATAATAATAATAGTAATAAGGATAGAAGTAAGAGTTAATATGATGATTTAAATAGGAATAAGGACAAAAATAAGAGTTATTACTATAATAATAATAGTTATAAGGATAAAAATAAGAGTTATAACGATAATAATAACAGTTATAAGGCTGAAAATAATAGTGATTACGATAATAATAATACTAATAAGGATAAAAATAAGAGTTATTCCGATAATAATAATAGTAACAAGGATAAAAGTAAGAGTTAATACGATGATAAAATAGGAATAAGGACATAAATAAGAGTTATTACGATAATAATAATAGTTATAAGGATAAAAATAAGAGTTATTACGATAATAATAAGAGAAATAAGGATAAAAATAAGAGTTATTACGATAATAATAATAGTAGTAAGGATAAAAGTAAGAGTTAATACGATGATAAAATAGGAATAAGGACTAAAATAAGAGTTATTACGATAATAATAATAGTCATAAGGATAAAAATAAGAGTTATTACGTTAATAATAATAGAAATAGGATAAAAATAAGAGTTATTACGATAATAATAATAGTAATAAGGATAGAAGTAAGAGTTAATATGATGATAAAATAGGAATAAGGACAAAAATAAGAGTTATTACTATAATAATAATAGTTATAAGGATAAAAAAATAAGTTATTACTATAATAATAATAGAAATTAGGATAAAAATAAGAGTTATTACATAATAAAAATAGGAATATGGCTGAAAGTAATAGTTATAGTGATAATAATAATAGAAATAGGGATAAAAGTAAGAGTTATTACGATAATAATAATAGTAACAAGGATAAAAGTAAGAGCTAATACGATGATAAAATAGGAATAAGGACAAAAATAAGAGTTATTACGATAATAATAATAGTTATAAGGATAAAAATAAGAGTTATTACGATAATAATAATAGTTATAAGGGTAAAAATAAGAGTTATTACATAATAAAAATAGGAATATGGCTGAAAGTAATAGATATAATGATAATAATAATAGAAATAAGGATAAAAATAAGAGTTATTACGATAATAATAATAGTAATAAGGATAAAAATAAGAGTTCTTACATAATTAAAATAGGAATAAGGCCGAAAATAATAGTTATTACGATAATATTAATACTAATAAGGATAAAAATATGAGTTATTACGATAATAATAATTGAAATAAGGATAAAAATAAGAGTTATTACGATAATAATAATAGTAATAAGGATAAAAATAAGTGTTACTACGAGAATAATAATGGTAATAAGGATAAAAATAAGAGTTATTACGATAATAATAATAGTAATAAGGATAGAAGTAAGAGTTAATATGATGATAAAATAGGAATAAGGACAAAAATAAGAGTTCTTACATAATAAAAATAGGAATAAGGCTGAAAATAATAGTTATAATGATAATAATAATAGCAAAAAGGATAAAAATAAGAGTTATTACATGATAAAAATAGGAATAAGGCTGAAAATAATAGTTATAATGATAATAATAATCGAAATAAGGATAAAAATAAGAGTTATTACGATAATAATAATAGTAATAAGGATAAAAGTAAGAGTTAGTATGATGATAAAATAGGAATAAGGACAAAAATATGAGTTATTACGATAATAATAATAGTTATAAGGGTAAAAATAAGAGTTATTACGATAATAATAATAGAAATCAGGATAAAAATAAGAGTTATTACATAATAAAAATAGGAATAAGGCTGAAAATAATAGTTATAATGATAATAATAATAGAAAAAAGGATAAAAATAAGAGTTATTACGATAATAATAATAGTAATACGGATAAAAGTAAGTGTTAGTATGATGATAAAATAGGAATAAGGACAAAAATAAGAGTTATTACGATAATAATAATAGTGATAAGGCTGAAAATAATAGTTATTACGATAATGATAATAGTAATAAGGATAAAAATAAGAGTTATTACGATAATAAAAATAGGAATAAGGATAAAAATAAGAGTTGTTACGATAATAATAATAGAAATAAGGATAAAAATAAGAGTTATTACGATAATAATAATAGAAATAATGATAAAAATAAGAGTTATTACGATAATAATAATAGAAATTAGGATAAAAATAAGAGTTATTACATAATAAAAATAGGAATATGTCTGAAAATAATAGTTATAATGATAATAATAATAGTAAAAAGGATAAAAATAAGAGTTATTACATGATAAAAATAGGAATAAGGCTGAAAATAATAGTTATAATGATAATAATAATAGAAAAAAGGATAAAAATAAGAGTTATTACGATAATAATAATAGTAATACGGATAAAAGTAAGAGTTGATAAGTCGTCGTCGAATTCTCGTTGGGACTAGACGTGTTTACGAATCGATCTCACGAGTTTGTAAGTCAGTGTTGTGTCTGTGTAAGTGTTCAATATTTCGTTTGCACGGGGTCTATAGCAGAATAAAAAGATTACGGTCCATTGTAACAATCGGAGCGCTCTCACCTTTGTGTAGAGCTTTAAGCGCTTCTGATTACGGAAGCGCTTATATTCAACGCTCTAGAACCAAATAAACCATGGATTCAACCACACAGAAGACACTTCCAAAAGTATCTTACGCCCAAATGGCTCAGCAGTTAAATTTCCCTACTAAAGAACAAGCGATAGTAATGGACTCTGTTGAAGGAATCACTATCCAAGAATATACAGTAGCAGTTAGCAAACTAACAGATCCTAAAAATATTAGATTTGTATCTCGTATTTCTCATGGACGAGTATGCATGTACTTGAACAGTAAGGAAACGGCAGACAGGCTCACTGAAGGCGGCACCAAAGTAAACATTGGGGCACATGTATTAGCTGTTCGACCGTTAATCACAAAGTCTAAACGGATTATTCTATCCAACGTGTGTCCTATAATACCGCACCATATTATAGAAGAAGAATTGAATAAATTAAATATTCAACCTGCTTCGAAAATAACATTTATCAGAGCAGGAATGAGTGACCCCAACCTCAGTCATGTTCTAAGTTTTCGAAGACAGATGTACATTCAACCAGATGACATTCCCAAATTACCAGAAACAATACAAATCAAATACGACGACACGAATTACTGGATTTATCTATCAGCAGAAAAACTCATGTGCTTCTTGTGCAAAGAGGAAGGACACCTTGCAAGGTACTGTAAGAATCTAGATATTCTCCCAAGAAGTGTTGCCAACGATACAGTTGACGTGAACAAAGTAAACAGTAATGACCGAAACCCCAATCAGAACACAACTAGCATTGAAAACCCGACCCTAGTATATCCCAAGAATATTGCACAAAACCCCCAAAGTAATTTGCCGCCTCCGCTTATGCCTACATCAAGCACCAAAAGACCGCACTCAGGCACCTTATCAACTAATAGTACTGAAAAAGACCAGCAAAACAAACAGCAATCTAGGAAAGTTGAAGAAGGTAAAGTTAAAAAAGTCATAAAAAGATCAAGAAAATCAGATAAGGCACCTCCAACCATCGAAGAAGTGGAAGGCCGGCTGCAGCCAGCCGAAGATTATATACTGGCTAACGCAAAAAGATTCCCACTGGACTTTGCAAAAACTGCAAAATACCTATGTGAGACCTTTAGCAACCCAAACTCTTCTGAAATTGCCGCAAACTACACACATGATACCAATGCTCTTGCTGACATGCTATCAGAAATCAAAGGCCTCCTTGATGACCGGTCTTTAAAAAATCGTATCACCAGAATGGTTAAGCGTCTCAAATATTTAGGGTCGGCCATAGCGGAGGATACTAGCGATGATGCCTTAGATACTTCGCAGTCGGACTGGCAATCGGAATCTGAAACCCCAACCTTTGCTAAAATTTAAGCAATATGAAAACAAATAATAATACTAACATTAGTAAGCCCTTAAAAATTCTCTTCTGGAACTGTAGAAGCATACGGCAACGACAATTAGAAATTGAGAAAATTTTAAAAAATGCAGACGTCTTAGTTTGTGTAGAATCTTGGTTAAAAGAAGATGATGATATCCAATTTGCGGGGTTTCTAACACATAGGAAGGACAGAACTCACTCTAGGGGAGGGGGGATCATAATATTTATACGGAAAAACCTAGCTTTTTCAGAAATAAGTAACTTGAGTACACCCGATTCATCTGTTGAGATCAGCGGTGTTTGTATTAACAACACTAAACCATGCTTACAACTAATAGCCTGCTATAGAACCCCGGGAAATAATCTCACACAAGATCAATGGGATATAATTGTTAAAAATGTTAAAAATCATAACAACTGCATATTAATGGGTGATTTCAATGCTCACAACAAGAACTGGAATTGCAGATTTACAGATAAAAATGGGGAAAGACTTGAAAAGGCTATAGAAGAACAGGGTTTAATCATACATAATGATAACTCATTCACTCACATTGATATGTTCAGAAGGGCAAAATCTAATCTTGATCTTATTTACTCTACTGCAAATATAGCAAGCAAATTAGAAGTCAATGTAAATGAAGAAACCAGAGGTTCCGATCATTTTCCTATCCACATAGATATACCGATACAAAAAAGCTACTACAATAAAAAGACCTTTAAGTTAAAGTCAATACGAACTAATTGGAATAAGTATACAACTCTACTCGAAGATAGCTATGCCGAATTCCTGCTGCCTACTTATGATCTGCTCTCCCCACACGATAAATACAATATGTTTGAGAAAAAAATAATAGAAGCAATAGAACGTAGTACTCCCACGAAAACAAAATGTGTTTTAAATACAAAAAACCCGGTTCCGTGGTGGGACCTGGATTGCGACAAAGCTATAAGACTCAGACGCGCGGCATATAAAAAATGGGAACATACGGGTCAATTACATGACTTAATAGAATACAAAAAGGTCGCAGCTACAACAAAGAAAACCTTGAAAAAGAAAAAAAGGGATTCATTTAAAAAATTCGCAGAAAGCATCAGCCTCTGGACTGATCCTACCTTTGTGTGGAACAAGTGCAAAATCTTCAAAAATAAATGGGCCAAAACAAACACACGTCACTGGACTGAGAACCTACAAAACGGCAATAAAATAGAAGATGCTCTCAGAAAAATAAGCCCTCCATGGGCTCAAACAGACCCTAACTGGATTCCACCAGCTTCGCAAAATAGCTTCTTTGACACACACTTCAATCTTACAGAACTTAATATTGCATTGGAACATAAAAACACGAAATCGGCCCCTGGAATGGATGGCATTGACAATGAGATGTTGATAAACCTACCACTCAAGTTCAAACTATTACTGCTTGACATTTTTAACCAAATGTATGAAGAAGCTTACTATCCTTCCAGCTGGAAAAAGTCGTATATCCATTTCATTAAAAAAGCGGATGGACTAAGCCTACGTCCGATTTCTCTCACATCCTGTGTGTGTAAATTATTTGAAACATTGATTAAAAATAGGCTACAATGGTGGGTTGAATATCACAACATAATTCCAAACAGTCAACAAGGTTTCAGGAAAGGAAGATCGTGCGTGGATAATGCAGTCACCCTGATGTTAAAAATCAACGAGGCATTTAGCGAAAAAAAGGAGGTTCTGGCAGCCTTCCTGGATGTACAGGCAGCATTCGATAACGTAAATATTGATATACTACTAACTAAACTCGCGTCGATAGGATGCTCTCCAAACGTTATAAAATTTATTAAATTTTTAACACATGAAAGATATATCTTCACGGATTACCTGGAAGAAAACTACAGGTTACTCCATAAGGGTGTTCCCCAAGGAGGTGTCCTCAGCCCCATACTATATATTTTATACACTCAAAGCATTGCAGCAAATCTGCAGAAAAACGTAATAATCTCACAGTTTGCTGATGATATAGCAGTCTACTTAAAAGTCTCATCTACGAAAAGAGGAAAAAGATCCTTAGAAAAAGCCGTCAAAACAATCGCAGAAAACCTATCAAACTTGGGCCTAATACTTACACCAAGCAAAACTACATACTTACATTTCAACAGCAAAAAAATACCTCCTGGAAGCACTGAAATTAGAATTAGCGATCATACTATAAAATCTAGCGAATCCGTTCACTTCCTTGGCCTAACTTTTGACTACAAAATGTCGTTCGCTTCTCACATTGATCAAGTACAAAAAAAATGTATGAAAGCGCTTAACATAATTAAATTTCTAAGGGGTACGTGGTGGGGCTCCTGTCCTAAAACGCTAGTCACTATCTATAAAAGTTATGTTCGATCGATTATCGATTACGGCTCTTTCATATACTTCCCAAAATGTAAGAAAGACTTGCAAAGACTGGAAAACATTCAAAACATAGCTATTAGAATGGCGCTAGGATACCGCAGAAGCACCCCAACAAATGTTCTGTTGGCTGAATCCAAACTTATGCCGATAAAAGAGCGGACAACATGTTTATGCGACCTATACTTAACCAAAATTCTATCTAACACTAACTCCTTCCCAAACAAAGCAGTAAAAAGTTATAGTGCCATTACGAAAAACAAACCACAACAACAGCATACGATCATCGACAGGTGCATTATACAGACAACTCAACTTGCAAAAAAAATAGAAACTTGTCACAGCTACAACATTTACAGACATGACTTTGAAACGCTTATCACCTCAATTCCCTTCGATACTAACCTGGGTGCCAATCTCAAATGGACGGAAAACCCCACCCAAAAAATAAATGAATTCATTAATGATAATAACGCAGTTGCCATATATACAGACGGAAGCAAGATCTCAGATAATAACTGCGTCGGATCAGCCTGCATATGTCCAGCTATAGGTGTCGAAATGGTAAGAAGCATAGACAGGGATGCGTCTGTGTTCACAGCAGAATGCGAAGCTTTGAATCATGCTATGGACATTGCATTAGGCATTAAAAATCATGAAGTTTACATTTTTACTGACTCTTTAAGTGTTCTTCAAAGTCTTCAATCTACTAAAATATCTGTTAAAACTAACTGGCTTATTTTAGAGATTAAGAAAAAATATATCCAATTTATCACAAATAGCTCAAACAAAAAAATAGTTAAATTCTTCTGGATCCCGTCACACATTGGCATACTCGGGAACGAAATAGCCGATAACCTTGCCAAGACGGCCACATGCTCGGACTCTACTGACGTACCGAAGATACCATTCACCGACACCCACGAATTACTCAGAAAAAGAGCCAAACAAAATGTTATAAATATGATTAAGGAACAGGGCCTCACTACAGGTAAAAAATACTTTCAACATTATTACAGCAGCAGCGATAAACCGTGGTACGCAAGCAGTAACTACAGTAGGGAATTCATTGTTACAATCAACCGCATTAGAAGTGATCACTATAATCTAGCAGCTTCTCTCGCCCGCGTTAATATCATCAAGGACCCAAAATGTAAATGCAGTAAGGAAAATGAAGATCTGAATCACGTAATTTGGCAATGTAGTGTCTATGATTCGCAAAGAACGACGCTAATCAAGAATTTATTAAAGGTGAGACTTCAGTTACCACTCAGTATAGAAGTAATAGTGGCCAAACCGAACATTCAAGCGTGTATGTATGTTTTTTCGTTCCTAAAGCAATGTAAACTACAAATTTAGCAATAATGTATTCGAAACCACAATGTAACCAAAATGTGAATATTTTTGTGTAAACACTATCACGCAAACACATGTACATATAAACCTCATTTGAGGTTTTCAAATAATAAAAAAAAAAAAAAAAAAAAAAAAAAAAGTAAGAGTTAGTATGATGATAAAATAGGAATAAGGACAAAAATAAGAGTTATTACGATAATAATAATAGTTATAAGGGTAAAAATAAGAGTTATTACGATAATAATAATAGAAATTAGGATAAAAATAAGAGTTATTACATAATAAAAATAGGAATATGTCTGAAAATAATAGTTATAATGATAATAATAATAGTAATAAGGATAAAAATAAGAGTTATTACGATAATAATAATAGTGATAAGGCTGAAAATAATAGTTATTACGATAATAATAATAGTAATAAGGATAGAAATAAGAGTTATTACGATAATAAAAATAGGAATAAGGATAAAAATAAGAGTTGTTACGATAATAATAATAGAAATAAGGATAAAAATAAGAGTTATTACGATAATAATAATAGTAATAAGGATAGAAGTAAGAGTTAATATGATGATAAAATAGGAATAAGGACAAAAATAAGAGTTATTACGATAATAATAATAGTTATAAGGGTAAAAATAAGAGTTATTACGATAATAATAATAGAAATTAGGATAAAAATAAGAGTTATTACATAATAAAAATAGGAATATGTCTGAAAATAATAGTTATAATGATAATAATAATAGTAATAAGGATAAAAATAAGAGTTATTACGATAATAATAATAGTGATAAGGCTGAAAATAATAGTTATTACGATAATAATAATAGTAATAAGGATAGAAATAAGAGTTATTACGATAATAAAAATAGGAATAAGGATAAAAATAAGAGTTGTTACGATAATAATAATAGAAATAAGGATAAAAATAAGAGTTATTACGATAATAATAATAGTAATAAGGATAGAAGTAAGAGTTAATATGATGATAAAATAGGAATAAGGACAAAAATAAGAGTTATTACGATAATAATAATAGTTATAAGGGTAAAAATAAGAGTTATTACGATAATAATAATAGAAATTAGGATAAAAATAAGAGTTATTACATAATAAAAATAGGAATATGTCTGAAAATAATAGTTATAATGATAATAATAATAGTAATAAGGATAAAAATAAGAGTTATTACGATAATAATAATAGTGATAAGGCTGAAAATAATAGTTATTACGATAATAATAATAGTAATAAGGATAGAAATAAGAGTTATTACGATAATAAAAATAGGAATAAGGATAAAAATAAGAGTTGTTACGATAATAATAATAGAAATAAGGATAAAAATAAGAGTTATTACGATAATAATAATAGTAATAAGGATAGAAGTAAGAGTTAATATGATGATAAAATAGGAATAGGGACAAAAATAAGAGTTATTACTATAATAATAATAGTTATAAGGATAAAAATAAGAGTTATAACGATAATAATAACAGTGATAAGGCTGAAAATAATAGTGATTACGATAATAATAATACTAATAAGGATAAAAATAAGAGCTGTTCCGATAATAAAAATAGGAATAAGGATAAAAATAAGAGTTATTACGATAATAATAATAGACATAAGGATAAAAATAAGAGTTATTACGATAATAATAATAGAAATTAGGATAAAAATAAGAGTTATTACATAATAAAAATAGGAATATGGCTGAAAGTAATAGTTATAATGATAATAATAATAGAAATAAGGATAAAAATAAGAGTTATTACGATAATAAAAATAGGAATAAGGATAAAAATAAGAGTTGTTACGATAATAATAATAGAAATAAGGATAAAAATAAGAGTTATTACGATAATAATAATAGTAATAAGGATAGAAGTAAGAGTTAATATGATGATAAAATAGGAATAAGGACAAAAATAAGAGTTATTACTATAATAATAATAGTTATAAGGATAAAAATAAGAGTTATTACGATAATAATAATGGTCATAAGGATAAAAATAAGAGTTATAACGATAATAATAACAGTGATAAGGCTGAAAATAATAGTGATTACGATAATAATAATACTAATAAGGATAAAAATAAGAGTTATTCCGATAATAAAAATAGGAATAAGGATAAAAATAAGAGTTATTACGATAATAATAATAGAAATAAGGTTAAAAATAAGAGTTATTACGATAATAATAATAGAAATTAGGATAAAAATAAGAGTTATTACATAATAAAAAAAGGAATAAGGCTGAAAATAATAGTTATTACGATAATATTAATACTAATAAGGATAAAAATAAGAGTTATTACGATAATAATAATTGAAATAAGGATAAAAATAAGAGTTATTACGATAATAATAATAGTAATAAGGATAAAAATAAGTGTTACTACGAGAATAATAATGGTAATAAGGATAAAAATAAGAGTTATTACGATAATAATAATAGTGATAAGGCTGAAAATAATAGTTATTACGATAATAATAATAGTAATAAGGATAAAAATAAGAGTTATTACGATAATAAAAATAGGAGTAAGGATAAAAATAAGAGTTGTTACGATAATAATAATAGAAATAAGGATAAAAATAAGAGTTATTACGATAATAATAATAGTAATAAGGATAGAAGTAAGAGTTAATATGATGATAAAATAGGAATAAGGACAAAAATAAGAGTTCTTACATAATAAAAATAGGAATCAGGCTGAAAATAATAGTTATAATGATAATAATAATAGTAAAAAGGATAAAAATAAGAGTTATTACATGATAAAAATAGGAATATGGCTGAAAATAATAGTTATAATGATAATAATAATAGAAATAAGGATAAAAATAAGAGTTATTACGATAATAATAATAGTAATAAGGATAAAAGTTAGAGCTAATACGATTATAAAATAGGAATAGGGACAAAAATAGGAGTTATTACGATAATAATAATAGTTATAAGGATAAAAATAAGAGTTATTACGATAATAATAATAGTTATAAGGGTAAAAATAAGAGTTATTACGATAATAATAATAAAAATTAGGATAAAAATAAGAGTTCTTACATAATTAAAATAGGAATAAGGCTGAAAATAATAGTTATTACGATAATATTAATACTAATAAGGATAAAAATAAGAGTTATTACGATAATAATAATTGAAATAAGGATAAAAATAATAGTTATTACGATAATAATAATAGTAATAAGGATAAAAATAAGTGTTACTACGAGAATAATAATGGTAATAAGGATAAAAATAAGAGTTATTACGATAATAATAATAGTAATAAGGATAGAAGTAAGAGTTAATATGATGATAAAATAGGAATAAGGACAAAAATAAGAGTTATTACTATAATAATAATAGTTATAAGGATAAAAATTAGAGTTATAACGATAATAATAACAGTGATAAGGCTGAAAATAATAGTGATTACGATAATAATAATACTCATAAGGATAAAAATAAGAGTTATTCCGATAATAAAAATAGGAATAAGGATAAAAATAAGAGTTATTACGATAATAATAATAGAAATAATGATAAAGATAAGAGTTATTACGATAATAATAATAGAAATTAGGATAAAAATAAGAGTTATTACATAATAAAAATAGGAATATGGCTGAAAGTAATAGTTATAATGATAATAATAATAGTAAAAAGGATAAAAATAAGAGTTATTACATGATAAAAATAGGAATAAGGCTGAAAATAATAGTTATAATGATAATAATAATAGAAATAAGGATAAAAAATAAGAGTTATTACGATAATAATAATAGTAATAAGGATAAAAGTTAGAGCTAATACGATTATAAAATAGGAATAAGGACAAAAATAGGAGTTATTACGATAATAATAATAGTTATAAGGATAAAAATAAGAGTTATTACGATAATAATAAGAGAAATAAGGATAAAAATAAGATTTATTACGATAATAATAATAGTAG